>JAQIWN010002621.1:0-15208 GCA_034699025.1 Entomobrya cf. arborea Gr-Col-00668 | reverse complement strand
TGAACAGAAAAGGTTACGTTACTGAAGCAATTATTGAGACAACTCATGAAGCTCTCAATTGATAGGCAACCACTAGTATGGGTGCATTATCTTGCTGGAAAATCCAACCTCTGCCTCCCATACGCACACCATCTCGTACTAGTCCACTCTGAAGAACCGCCTGATAGTCACTAGAGTCCGAGCGGACCGGAACAGACTGCAGTTCGGACTTCCCATAATACCCAAAGGCCCCCCATAGCATGGTTGACCCGCCACCTACAATTGATAGAAAATTTGAAATTTTCATTTGTTCTTTAAAACTTTTTTTTTGTAATTTTAAACGCGTATAGCTGTTAATTTAAGGTCACCTTGTTGTCTCCTTGAGAATATTTCTTTTCGAAGATCGTGCCAATAGTACGAGTTGGAGTCATCAAGGTTAAATTTTTTCTCATCAGAGAAAATTACTTTTCTCCACTCTTTGTCCCATGTTTGGTGACGATTAGCGAATTCCAGCCTAGTTTCCTTATGCTGCTGGGTAAGGAGAGGTTACTGATCCTTTTTTGACCAGTTAAGGTACTCACTAGAGTTCACAGCACCGTACACAGTTGAAACAGACGCCTGGGTAGGCAGTTCACGCTGAATTTCACGTACTGACATTTGACCTGTAGAAGCAAGATTTCTAGCCATACGGACTTCTCGCTGACTGAAAACTTATTTGCGACCTTTTAAATGATTTTAAGAATTATATTCATCTCCAAGCTTGAATACATTCTTAACTGCGGTCTGAGATCGTCCTATTTTCTTTGCTATTTCTCACTGGGACAGTAGTTGGGTCCTGTAGGCATGCATTTGCCCCACTACAAAGTCACTTAGATGGTCACCACGGGGCATTGTGAGACGTTAATGATAACTCAGCAAGAATATGTCTACTCAGCAGAAGATATCAAACTTATATGAGACAAACATGCATGAAGTTTCAAGTGAGTTTATAATTTCCGAACATTGGGAATTTTCATCGTCTCAGAATCTGTATCCGTTCCAGCACACAAGAATGTACGTTTACCAGATATTATATGCAAATTAAACTGCTATCTCAGGACAACATATTAGCATGATCAGAAGTTTTTATCTGCAAAGGAAATGCATTTGCCTATCGATTTAAAATTTGAATCATACTGAGTTTATAAATTCCGAACAGAGTGTATATTGTTGACGTAATTCTCTTTTAACTTTTATTTCTAATAAACATTACTATAATGCCATGTAAAACCACTTAAAAATTGAAGATGCAGTCTTGATGCTCTCCCAACCATTATAAACCATCGAAGTAAAATAATCCATCTAAAGATTACAATAAGATTTTTGATGTTCTCCGATATTTCGTTTCCGTTTGATTTTTATTTTCCACATATATTTTTGTATTTGTGTTTCCTGTTTTGTGGAAAAAATACAGATAAAATGTTGTTATTTCTTGGTCGAATTATTTTGTCAGTTGACTGTTTATACCAACTGTATCATCCAAAGCAGAAATGGAACTGAAGTAATAGTGTAGCAAGAAAAATGGCAAATAAAGTAAAGATTCGTTCATAACAGCAAAGGCAAAACCAAGTAACAGTAATTTCATAATGATGCACCATTTTATATCAGTAAGCAAACAATTAATTCGATTACATATTGTTCTCAAATTGTGTAATGCCAAAACAAAATTTTAATGACACTGACAATAAAAACACAAACTTTGTTTTTTGCCTGACAAAAAATAATATATGCCAAAGAAATAATCTGGTACTTAGTTTTCAGAACTTAAATCACAGATTTACAATTTTGTTTTTTTGACTTTGGTTGCATCGCTACATTAAGCAAAATTAGATGAACTTTATTATCGGAAGAAACCAGGTCATTTTACTGTTCAGCTCAAGTAATGGACTCTTTTATCAAATTCAGTATCAATTTATAGAGCAAAGAACAAAGCAAGAAGGAGTTACATATTCAGACATAACAAAAAAATAATAGTTCTGGAAAAATTGAAACCAAGTGGGAATTAAATTTACATGTGACTCATTTGACATATCTTTTACCCGGTATATTTTGTCTTTCAACATAAAAACCATTTAAAGACAGTTCTGGAATTTACTAGGCGTCATGGATGGCATAAAATGTACAATAAGATTTCTAAATTTTCAGTCAATATTTGTTAAGTGAATACAAAGAGTTATTTAGAAAATTGTCACGAAGGTGATCCGAATTTTGATTGTCGTATTCATGGAAGAGTCAAGCACAAATCTTTGTAAGCGAAAGAAGTACGATACGATTGAAAATTTTATGTACATTAGTACAAAAGGTACTCTTTAATTAAAATAAATACACAAATAAGGTACAATCTAAAGATACAAATGAATATGGAATTTTAAGAAATTTTAATAAATTTTAGCTACATATTTTTCTAGGGCAATACTCATTCTAGATAAAAAGTTTAGTAATAAAGCTTCGTCAAGTCATTTTGTACTTTTTTGAGTTTGCTGTCAAAATAAAAATATTCAAAGTTCATTCGCATAGTACAAGATGTTAGATGGCTGTTGTAATCTGTACATATTTGCTATGGGGTTTACCAATAACAAGCTATAACCTTCTCACTCCTACAATCTCTGGTTGTCTTTGACGACTAGTGAATCTATACGAATACAAATTTGTTCTCTCAACTAAAATTTATCAGAATTCCGAAATAATTAATAATTTTTCTGTACGAACTTTATCTAGTCTAATTTAAAGTTCTATTTCCACCGTATTTTTGTAATTGCTGCTACAAAGTTGCTGTAACATATAGGTTAAAAAGTGGTCGAAGTTTTGCGGTTTTTGTAAAAATAGCATGTATTTCGGAAGAACGAATTTCAGAATTTTGTGGTATTTCTTTCAAGCTCAGTGAACCATACAATTTTATAGCCTTGACTAGACGGTATAGTAATATGTATAAAAGATCTAAAAGGTTTGACTTAAAGTCTGTGAAGTTTGTAAATAGCCTGTCTCGACATAATTAGGTTTAAAATGCATCCCGCTATAATGTAATGTTGGAGTTGAAATACCCAGAAGTCACACAACACCATTTCTGGTTTGAATTCCTTGTACTTTTCTTTGATATATTCTTTGGTCGCCGGGTGTAAGGTTACTTCTCCACACTTCACGTGCCACTTTGTAACAGCATTCGACATTGGGATCAATACGAAAGGTTCTACATAGCAAAATATTAAGATGGCGATGAAGAAGTCTACATTTTCCTGATATTGATTTCACCACTTTTTGGTACAATACCTATTTCTAAGGTCATCTTCGAAGAAATTATACTTCAAACGTTACAGCCCAAGGTAAAGTTGTCGGTAATGCAATCAACTAGATCAAACAAGTTGGTATCTAAGCTTTAGTTTTGATGGGAACTCAAAATCATGGAATAGATTTAGATAGATAGATAGATTTGCTTTGATTGACATCTAAACCAAACAAAGTAGGAATTGCGCTACGTGATTTAATCAACCGGAAAAACGCAGCTTTGTGAAAACTATTGATCTTGTAAAGATGTGAATCCAAGTTTACCTGTCCAATAAAATGAAATGTGGACTAGAGCACACTCAAAACCTTTGTACTTACACCTTTAGTTACTGGGGCAACGTGAGACATTTATGGTTCGAAATTAAACTGTTTATCTAATTTTGTGGAGTACTGATTTGAGCTAAATTAGTCTTTTCATTAATGTTTCGGAAGAATTTACCATTTATATACCAGTTTCTATACCTTATCATTTGTTTTAACATCTATTGACTGCTCCGGACACGTAAACCAAAAGCATAAGTCACCTTTTTAAGTGGTTCTTAGTCTAGTTATTTTTCTACGAAAACAACGTTTCCATAGACAGACTACAAGCCGAAGGCCAACCACAACACAGATTGATTTGGAGATTAGTATAAAGTTAATTTGATTATATTTTAGGCATACAAAATGTACCAAACCGTTAATACTATTTAAAAATGGATCCACTTGGAATAGATATATGAAATCACAAGGTCTTTTGGTTGGATATTGAACTTACAAGCTTTGATAAAAATGAAGGCGATCGACCATGTCGGAAACCGAAGGAAATGAGATTTTTGGAGGTTTTGGTTTAGAAATGCAAAGCTAACCTCTTTTTATCCTTTGTTTTATTTTACAAAAAATATCCTTAGAATTTTATTAAGAAAGTGTATAAATATAGTAAACAAAAGCGAATACTTTTATAAAAATACTTTCAATATTCTACTGCAACGCAGATACGTTTAAATGGCCCAGATTTCTATAGTCTAAAGCCTTTGTATTAAATCCTATAAACAAGGTTGATGTTCTTTTAAGGCTGAATTGATTTTTCTTCCTTGTAATTAATGAAAGTACATAGAAGTATGCAATACAATATACTGTAGTGTTTTTTCGTGCTTCCTACCTGCTTACGCATTCTTTTCAAGAAATAGTGAATTCCAAATCTTGTGTTTTATACTTTATGTATAATCTGGGTTTTTACATTACACAATTAGAAAGCAGTATTTAATTTCAGTGAATTGAAATTGTATTGCTTACAAATTAAAACAGCGAAACGACACGCTACTTCCAGAATTATAGTTATGCTTAAAGATGAAAGTTAATAATTGTGATATAATAAGATAGGATAGAGATAATGAATCTTGCATGATTTTGATGGAGACGACATCCAGTTAGCGATCAGTGTAAAACTTTCACTAGATATAAATACGTAAGATAAAAGTCAGTTCCGATATGTAATTTTTTGTGATCGATTATACTAAAATCTTTATCTTCACTCATGTTGAATCAAGAAAAATCAGTTATACTAAATTATAGTAAATGGTTCAAAGATGTTGCATTCAATCAGAGGAATTTTATATCTTGATACAAAACAAATCAATATTCAGGTCGTATTGAGAAGTTTGTCACTTTAAAATTGTTTAAAAGTTGAAACTAATTTACATATAGTCGATTTTCAAAAGCAAACAGATAATTTGTATTATAGTAGTGCGTTTTAGCTGTGAATATAAAACTTTTCTACTAACTTTTAAACTAACGTTTTTCCAGAAATATTCAAAGGAACAGACCCTACATCTACGAGTTTCAGAAAACAAACGCAAATATTGATAAAATGTGCTAACAAATATCTAGTTGTATTGTACAATTTATATGCTTTATGTCTGCAAACAAAGGTAAATGGGCCTCAGTGTACGAAATTTTGTTAAAAATAGAAAGTAGAAAGTAACGCATGTTTTTGCAATATGCTTAAGAATTGTATTTTGTTTACTTTTTCTTTTGGTCTTCAAAAACAGTATTCTAGTAGCTACTGTCAACTTATCACCAACGATAAGAGATTCAACTATTGTACTTTCATCTTGATTCCAAATTCCAAAAGTGTTGATTCCTTGGAAAGCATAGAAAAAACGAAAAAAGAACGTATTTTTAGAATAGTATTTATACCAAAGGTACGGTATTTACCTTAGCAATGAAATGTGAGCAACCTTCATGATGTATTTTGAGAAAGAAAGTATACAAACATATATTTATAATAAGTGCATCTTTTGTGATGTATTTTTTTGTTTGTTAACCATTTCTTGTTTGTTTAAGGTTTTTAGGGCAATCATTTGCTATGGTACAAAACTAAGATATTAGTGTATCAATCGCATAAATTGTAACATGATACCAGGAGATTTATTTTCTTCCTGTTCAAATAGTTAACTGTAATAGCACACTATGCTAACTTGATTGATGTTTCACTGTTTCAACTCAAAATTGAAGTTCAAAGAAAATTTTTCAGAATTTTTGTATAAAGGACAGACAAAATATCCTATATATTTTTGTCCCCTATGATCACTTTATTACCTACGACAGAGCTTGGGAAAAGGCATGCGAGCCTGTTTACATATCAGTTTCATTGAAATAGTTGTAGAAATGAAAAAACATTATTGCACATACGAGGAGAAATTACCCGTGTATTTATTTCGCAATCAAATAATAATACGCCTGTTACAATATGACCGTTTTCGTAATCTTCTGTTGCTGTTACATAAGAAGATGAATTATTAGGTTGAAAATTTTGAAATTTATTATTTTTGAAGCTTATTTGAGACAAAATAACAACGATGCAACTGGAGTTTTCAACGAGACTACAAACCAATTATTCATTTAGCTTTTTGTGAAATAATGTAATAGTTTCTATAATGCTTTATAATTTCGTAATCTGACATCCATTGTAACCTCAAGTTTCTATGAATCGGCTAACAAAGTAATAAATGAAAGGCGACTTTGAGAAGAATATTCCTTTGTATATTTTCGTGACTAAAAATAAGGTTTTTCTTGACTCATAGGGAATTAATTGCTTAGCAGATTTACCAAAAACAAAGTACATTTTAGATAACAGAATGGACTGGAGTAAGCTTAAGCGTAAGAAGAAAAAACGCGTGCACATCGTTAAATACATCCCTCATATTTTGTTTCATTTTAAATTCAAACCAGTAATAAGTTTTGTTCGTGTATTTCATATTTCGAAATTTTAACGTGAGTGTTCACTTTTAACAAATTGTTCTTCAAATTTGTTCCAGACTTGAGTTTTTAACTACTATATTCAGTTTCCGGATGAGAGTATGCTTTCACTTTTACTTAAATGTACTTTTAAAAAATGTACAGGAATAATATTGATGATAAAAACGTCATTTTGTTTGTTTGTCTGAACTGCGACGTACAACGTAAAAAGGTAGCAAAACAAACTTAAATCTAACGCTTAAGGTCACTGCCTTGGGTTTAAACTTCATTTGTACAGTTAACTGTAAATCTTAGTACGCTGACTGTATTACAGTTAGTGCTTACATTGCATTTGCAATGTTTTTGCTGGAGTTCCATTTTGTTAGCATCACAAATCTGAAAGTAACCAAATTTACCAATGGAACTGTTAAATATTCATAGGATTAATATCAGAGTCTGCAGGATTTACGAGCCAGCTAGATTTCAACAAGGTAATGATATAATGCAAACTTCTGTTTACTGATCATTGAGTTTCACTTCATCATCATTTGTTCACTTGCCGTCGACTAAATCTTAAAACTACATTTCTAAAGGGCATTAAACTTCATACTTAATCACATGCATTTTATGTTTATTAGCCGATACCTCGAAAATTTGTTGCAGAATAATTATTTGATATGCCCAATACTAGCCTTGTTGACTGGATTATACTAAATGCCTTATTTTTTTCTGTGTGGGAGCCAACGCAAAATTGTATACACATCGGTCATCTGAAAATTAAAAGTTTTCCTTCTGCAAATTTTAGAGCTTTAATTGTGAAATTTACCCATTCATGTTTGTAATCTTAGTTAACGAATTCTACTAGAGAATTTGTATTTTGCTGTCCATCCCCAAAAAATTTTTGCACACATGTCAATTAAGTAAACAATAAAAAATGATGGCATGGAAAATTAATGATCTTTTGCTATATGATTTACGGTTTTACAAGGACTGTAATTATTTTGATGAGAAGTATATTACTGAAAAAGTTTGATAAATATGGTCACAAGATTATATGTATTTACCTAAGCATAAATACATATATGCATACACACGCAGGATTACTAGTCTTTCCGTTAAACTCTAGCTGTTCATCAAATTGTCAGTTTAGTGTCATGAAGGTTCATCATCTTTGTACAGTCGATTTTAGTTATATTTTTTGATGAATTTAATTAAATATGCTTATAAAGTTTGTTAGAGTCATCAATGTACCTAAAGAATTGGGACATTTTATGTATTTGCATAAATTTATATATATAGTAAACATAATTCATCGGTATGAAATGCAGAAAAGTTAATAAACTAAAGTACAAACGCAGCCGATTTGTTAATTACAAATCCTAATGAGAAGACTGAATTCGATTTCTAAGGAAAATCGTTTGAACCGGTACTTTGAAACTTAAACCTTTGGTTTGGAGTCGAGTCAATAACATAAATACCCATAATTGGAGCATCTATTTCACCCCATTTTCTTTCTTAGATGTCTTCCGTTTTAAGAAAAATTCCTTATATCAATGGAAAAAACCTGACGTTGAAATTAATCAAACTCGACTGTGTCTTAGTACAACATCATGTGTGGCTGTACAATGACTTGAATGATTTCAGAGAAAATAACACCACAAACTAATTAAACATTAATTAAGACTAAGTTTTTATCTGTGGATAAAAAACTGTGTAGCTTTCAAATGTAGGACGTCGACAGGAAAGTCTACCTCCTGTTATGGAATAGGATTATGGTGAGCGCTCTCTTCTTAGAATTTTACGAAAACGTCTTAAATTCAGTTAATAAATTTCTGGTAAACTTGTAACTTCTGCAAATCTGGAGCAACTATCACTCCAATAGCACATTCTACTATGGAAGTTGAACTTTCTCCTGTTAACAAAGCTAGGTGTGTTTTATCGGTTTTGATATTAAGACGCTGAGAAAATTCACATCTTAAAACAGATTTCTTGTCTTTCTGTTCTAATAACCTGATAAATTAATTTTTCATGGTTATACGTCATTTGACTTAATGAAGTAGACTTTCTGAAACTTGAGGTCAATAGATGCAAGAATTGGGAGAAGTCGTCTCAATTCTCTATCATATCTGTTTCCTTCATGATTTGGTATCAAGTTCTCTTTCTGACAAATACAAAGCATTCCGAAACATCTCGAATTGATTTAAGTTTTATAATACACGTATTAGAAACATGAAAGGCCATTTTATGTGATATAATGTTGGTTAGGACTCCTTGGAAAGTAGATACATGAAATAAAACGAAAGTTTTCGGTGACAATTTAAAGCTTGTCTGAAGCTAAAATGCATTATTTGGATGCATATTTGGATGCGTATTTTTTGATTCGCTTATTTAAGTGTATAAAAGTTTCTTGTTGTATTACAACGTGCAAAACGCAACATGCTTTGCTCTCAATGTGTAAAACTTCTTCACTTTAATTTGCACAGTTTGCTTAAGTAACTACAGAGTTCAGGCATGATTGAGCAATAACTTGTGACACAAAGATATTTTTTAAAAAAATATTAATTCTTGAAAGGTATTGTTTTTAAAATTTTATGACCATGATGATTGGTTATAAGAAATCCTTGAACTTCCGAGACTAAAATTCGATTGCTGTTTGACTCTGAAAATTGAGTGGTTTTATAAGTTAAACGTCTAAACTTTTCGACTAAAATTTCCATGAGATCAAGTATAAATTCTGTTCTGAGATGACTGATTGTTGTTTGCACTGTAAATATGCTCTAGAAAAAAGCAATAAGCAGAAGTTTAGAACAGTTTTAGAATAAAATTGCATGTAAGCAATTTTAATGAAATTTGAATTCGATTTTCACACCTTGGGATATTGATTGTTGAGTTTGAAATGGAAAAAGCTCTCCAAATTTCGTTTCAAATATACACCAATAATCGTCTTTAAATGATTAAAAGTTTCGAAATTGTAAAAGCTTCCAACGTAACTGAAACAAACAAAAGACTATTGGTTATACTGATAACAAGATACTTTCTATCGTATATGCCAATTTCCTATTGTAACTATTTGCTCCAAAGAAAAAAAAACTTTGGTTTCCAGCGTCATGATGCAGAGCATGGTGAAAATTTATTTTGTGAACAACATTTTTATTCCTACTCTAAAATAGACTGTAAATTTTAATATGTACAGACAGAAACAGAACCTAGAAATTTTCGTGGCATCTTAAAGTCAGGTTAAAATTTAGTTTATCACGTATGTACCTATTAGGTTTGACCTAATTTTTGCAACTCAGCATTTGAAAAAGCAAATTAACCCAAAACAACTGAGATATGTAGTAACATAGAAATTTGTTCTTATAATTTTGTGTCTATAATATAATAGAAACTCTATAAAACGTATATCGACGGGTTGTATCCGGAATATCCTACATGCTCGTCAGAAAAATATCTGACATATTGGACATCGATAGGTTGTATTATTTGAAGTCATCTGCCCTCACGTATTGAAGTTTTAGTACGCTGATCTTACATTTTGAATTTGTCTTTACGGTTTGACAGCTATTTCCAAGTTCTTCATATAAATTGTTTGTAAAAATTCGTTTTTGAGACCAAAATGATGTCTGCAAATGACAAGTAGTAACATCCCATCTTTTGTTTATCACTTGACTGCTTAACATTCATAATTTAGATTGGTTTTTTAATAGTAGTTGAGGAAACTGTCTTTGATAATATTGAAGTAAATAAATTGATGAGTTTCTTTTAATTTTCTTGAAGGAAGTCAATCTAGATTTCCAGAATACAAGACGTTTTTTATTCAACACTTTCGAACAAAGGATAATTGAAGTATTTGTACAGAATAACTTCTTGTAGCTGGGTCAATGAACTTTGTTCGAATTATCTTAAAAAGAAATTCCAAATCAAATTAAAGCTTGAGGTAAATACACAACAGTTAGTTTCTAACGTTTTTCTCAAATAAGCATCTAGAATTTATCGTATTGCATACAAAAGTTGTGATCACGTAAAAAAATTACTTTAGCTGCAAGCCTGGAAAGAATTTAAAATGTGTGAGCGTATGCCAATCGTAAATATAGTGCAAAACATGCAGTTAACGCTTTTTATCTTCTTGTATTTGGTATAATGGCATCAAGCTTTCACATGATTTAGCGCATAGAATTAACATAATCAAGTTATAGTTTTAGAAGTTCTGCAATAAGCGGCAAAAATGTGCAAACATTTAGAAAGTGATGATAAAAATGACACAAAAATGTGCACACGTTTTGCCCTTATTCTGATGTGCCAGTAGTTCAACAACATGTTCCTAAGTGCCGATATTATTTTACAAACATCTAACGTGAGTACCTATAGAATCAAATAATCGATGCAAAATATTTAGTTGGTGACGTAATAAAAAATGAACTCAAAAGCTATTTATAAATATTTTACAACAGCTGAAGTGATGCCTTTCCTTGCAGCTGAATAGTGGTTTGCATGAAAGCGAAATCTTGTAGTTACATACTCTCGTGTTGCTATTGTTGTATCGATTTCACTATTGTCATCGATCATTCACGCTGCAAACAAGTGAAACTTCGTTTTTTCACATAGTGTGTTGATGGAGAACAAAATTTTGACGGGTTCGACCCCCCTCATGTTATAGAATGTCTACTTATCGATAGAAACGTGATGTTGGATGCTTTCACTTCATTTTCCGCAATCCCATAGACATCAAGTTGTCATAAAAATGAGCGGGTATACATTTGTGCAAAACTGACTAAAAAATGCAAACTTGTTGAAAATGCGGGAAAACTGGAATTGTACAAATCCCATAAAAATATCCACTAACGTAAGTTTGCTCTCGACACATATTATTTTATCATATCATATTCAAGTTAAAACTGGAATTTACAGAGATACACAACAAATGAGAAATGCCAGCATGACTACTAGAGATATTTTTTTACCCATTTTTCCATTTTCAAGATACATATTTAGGACTGGCATAAAAACGCATTAAAATCAATAGTAAAACATACGATAGGCCAAGAGGAAGTAAATACTGTTATGATATCCATTCGACTAAATTTTTATCGCAATACATCAAACCACTTCTATCGGAAGTGACCTCATTACTCTCACGTTTTACTGTTCATAAAAGTGTCAGTAGTCCAAGTATTGTGCAGTTTCTACATGCAAAAATGTAAACACTACACATATAAATGTCAAAAAAAATTGATGAACAAAGACCCGTCAGAATCTTTAAAAGACATGAAGAAAGCCTCTGGGGTTTCTGGTACTTCGTTTAGATTTTTGGTTACCTGTGGAGTGAAATTGTGACTAGACTGTAGGCGAAATACAAACATAAGAAAAATTCTATGCACTAACGCGATAGTCTTGTACATGATCTAACCAAGTATCTAGACTAGAATGGCGATGTAAAATAGACGGTCATTTTAACTCGCATTTGAAAATCTAGAAACTTTTACTGGAAATGTAGCTTAACTGACGTTGAAATATGTTTACCCAAGGCGTAGAAGGTACGTGGAAAATAATAACGACTTATTATGCCATACAAGAATACAATGAGCATGTTGATTATGAAGCTCACCCGAGGCCGAAGAAGTACTCGTTATTGAAACTATCAAAATTTCCAATTCCCCAAATGATACTAATTTGCGTGCAAGGTATTTCCAATTATGCGAACACTCTTTCTCCAAGATTTTGCGAGACAAGTGAGCTAAAGAAATTTTGAGCTTCTTAAACCTAGAGAAAAGTTGTCTATTTATCTTTAGTATTTCGGTTTTAGTCATTTGTGTGGGAATTATTTTGGGGGAAAGTTTGTTTGCATAGAAATTGAAGCTAATGCCGCATCCATCACTTACCTAAACCTGACGTGGATTTATCCTGCGAATAAAAGTGAAAGTACTTTCTCCAAGTTTAAGAAACATCGTAAAAAATCATTTCAAATTGCTGAAAAATATACTCACATAATGCTTTTAAATATTATGTTTTATGTACATTTGTTTGTTATTAAGTTAATAAAACTGCTATAATCAATTACAGTGAATAATTCAATCAAAGTTTAATGCACAAAAAAGCATGTTCTTTGTATAAAACTGTCTTCATATGTAGTCTTAGTGTAATATGTTTGAAGCAAAAATTAGTAGAAGTAACACTTAGCAAAACACTAGACCATATTGTTTGTCATATTGTTCAGATGCTGCTCGAATGTCATTCTACTCCATTGTCTGCAGGCATTGTTACAAAATTTCCTTCTTTAAATATTTACCGTTGAAATTACAAATATAGTAGAGTCAAAACTTTTTCCCATGAAGGTCTTTTGCTTTTATATGGATATAAAAAGATCCGTTCATTCATGTAAGAATAGAATCCATGGTGCACAGGAGTTTTCTTTCCCGTGTCAATTTTCTTTACAAAGTCTCAATTAAATGTGCTACAAAGTGAAATGTTACACGTACTGGAACATGCTTTTACCGGCCTAACACGACACTAAAATTATTCTCGGTCTTTTACTTCGTAGAATTGGAATACTATTTTAGTAGGAACTCTTGAGTATGATATTATGATACAATTGAACATCGTTACCTAAACTTTAAGTCTGAGAAGAGTATTTCTTTTGAACAAAAACATTTTGAGACTGTAGAAGCACGGACAACTTCTTTCATCCGATTCGTGGAACTGTAGCTTTTGAACTGTAGCTGTAGCTTAACTGTGGAAGACAGAGAATATATTATGCAAATTATGTTACCTTGTATACCCAGGTGATTTAGCGTGCAGCAAAAGTAATGCGCAGAAATTGCGTGATAATCTGCTGAAACATCATACACAATTTAGTCAGGTAGAGATGGACCATTAAACTTCTTTGCCGAAAACTATTGAAACTTGAAACCTTGTGTCATTTAAATTAAATATGAAATGACCGGACTTAAATTTTGTAAGTGATATTTACAAATTTTTTTGCTTTGTGGATTTGTGGGTCATTAGAAGTATATGTTTGCATTCATTATCGTGGCATTAAAAATTCGACAACTTTGAAGACTCCTTTTCATGCTTAAACTAGCTGGGGAACAAATCAAAACATTTGTAGTTTCTTAATTCTAAACTATGTTTCAAACGAACCCATTAGCAATTATAATTTTTAAATGTTTGAATTTTTTCCACTGAAAATTTTGATATTTGGTTTTTAAGCAAGATGAGGTACATATATTTTCTTCAACAATTGCCAAACAAAAAACGCAAGGTTTTTTGATGGATTGTACCCTAGAGACAGTTAAACACATATTAGGCTCTCTACATGCCACACTTTTTTGAAAGATATAAAGTAAGTATTAGTTTTGCATCAACAAAAGTTTTTTTAAAGGTACTAGGCCTATTTATAACTAGATATTTGGAGTGTAAATATAGTTTTCCCATCTATTAATAGTAGAGGAATCTATATTTTCCTTTAAATCATGAGGAATCTATATTTTCCTTTAAATCATGAGGAATCCCAGTTAAGCCTCGCAACTGATTAGTTTATATATTTTCAAAAAAGGTTGTTTTGCACTATTACTTGGCAATACTAAAAAACCATATATCTAAGCAAACAATATTCTTTAAAATGTTCAATAATCTTCTAACATTTTACTTTTTACAAACTTCCAACTTCTTGACAGGCAAAAAAAGTTGTTTGTCTGATCATGGGGACTAAAAATCTATTTGTAAAATAAACAAGCGTTAATGAAATATTTTTAGATACATATCTTTGGATCTTGTGGAAATTTGTACGCATGTAATGTCGTATAAAATTCACAATACCACCACATATATCTTGTAACCCTTTTTTATAACTGTTCCTTCCGCAGCGATAATATATCAATGTTTCAAATTCCAGAATCTATGTAATTTCAAATTTAAGAAGAACCGTAAAAATATCATTTAATGGTAGTGCGTATTTCACATTTTGCGGGATTTTTTAATTTTAACAAACCATAATTATCTTTTGTAGATATTTCACTGTTTTATATGTATTCATGAAAGCAACTTCTCAATGTAGTTATACACTTGTAAGGAAACTATTACCTGAATACATAGTCACAGATTTCCACATATTTTTAAAAAATATGTTGTTTCATGTATTAACCGAATATTTCACGATTGCATCCTTTATTTAAATTGTTAATACGTTACATTTTTAGAGCTGCATTATTAGGAGAAGCTTGCAAGATAACAGTACTCAACTTAGTGAAAAAGTTTAGTCTTTTGAGGAAAGATAACAGGAAGGAAACGATACCTCAATGCCTCGCCGGAAGAACAATCTAACGGTGTGTGGGTATCCTTACACTTTACTTTTACCGGCCATAATTACTGTATATTTACCTAAAAGTATCAAAAACACAACAACGCACATTGTTTTGCAAAAGTTCAGTGGTATGAAAATTATTTTCCGACCAGCAAGGATTTATTTCAAATGAACTCTATCACGTTTACTTACCCTAGTCAAAACAAAATATTTTCCAGTCTCGAAGTACTACAAGTTTTTTTCGTATGGGTTAGACTTACAAGGAGTACTATTCCACTGCCCCCAGCTCCCAGACAAATGAAATATATATAATTAAACTATAATTCACACTGATCACGATTCCAAAAACATTTTGCTGTAAAATTAATGTTCAATAGCTTAATTTTGACG
>JAQIWN010002620.1:0-15209 GCA_034699025.1 Entomobrya cf. arborea Gr-Col-00668 | reverse complement strand
TGGTTAGGTGGTTTACGTGGATAAAATACTTGTACTTGTTCTTTCACATACTCACTTTCATGCATGCACGTTAAAAAATTTTTTGACACTGACTACGTTGACAAGCTAGCATGAAGAAAAGGTTTTGAGTGAGTATGGTAATATCAGTAAAAAGAATAGAAAAAAATATCGAGCATCCAACGATCCAACCACACGATCTGATGAAGGCAAATGCTTGTACGGATGTACACGTAACTGAACTGATGTAATGGAAATTTTAATTTATGATAATCTTTCTGGATTAATTAGGTATTATTTGGGATGGGTAATGGAAAATGTCTGTGTGAAAATGTTCATAAATAAGCCAATTATTAAGATTTATGCTCTGTTATACGACATTTGTGTCTGGTTATTGTTGACAGAGTCAAAAAGAAATTGATGTAGGTACATAAAAACTTGTCATTAGTATGATTACTGACCGGCAAGACTAAGACTATTATTCCTCGTTTTTATTATTTCATTGTCAGTTGACATGATTGTATATATTCAACAAGAAAGTAGAGTTGTACATTTTCAGGGGCAATTACACGATGAATAAATCAACTGGAATGAAAGAATATTCTATTTATGAAGGTGATTTGGTTTCCAACTTCCAATTCTCATGCCACTACTAAACTTACATTTCGAATGAACAGAAGGGGCTCGCGTGGTATGGTGTCTTGTTCTTGTTGAGTTAGCTGAGCTGAGAGGAGCATGTCCTCTTAAAATTTCTATTATCCGGTTGGAGCCAGTATTTACCTTGTAATTATAACGAATTTTACTTCCTTCTTTCTTTGTATGATGAACAAGTTATACAACTGCCATGTTCTAGCAATAGTAAAATTGTTTTTGTGATTTCGTAAATGGCTTCGAGCAAAAGAACCGTTTCACCAAAACATAAAAGACCTTTAGCATTGTGTCCTACACCTTTACAACCAAGAACAACGAAAACGTCATTAGAAGCCCATTTATGATTTAGGACTTTTAGTTATTGACAGTGAAGAACTTATGCTTTGTTAGATTCGATTTTTTGTTGAACCTTATTGTCTACTGGGCCATAACCAGACTTTTTGAAACGTTTCATTCTGTTTTCCTGCTTTAAGCCTTTTTGTGTAGGCGAAAAATCATGAATTTTTTCTCGCGTGACACTCGCTCCACTCCACTCCTCAATTCCATTGTGTATATTGGGTTGATGTGGTTGTTTAAAATGAAATGGTGGTAATAGCAGTATGTTTGCATTCGTTTTAGTGGTGCTCCATTATTAAACACTTTCTTGAAAGACAATCGTCGTATATTGTGTCGTTTGTTTGCTTGTATCTGAATTAAGAAAGGGTTTTAACTATAAACGAAACCTTTGGCTAAAAAAGTATATATGTATATGTAGGCACTCTTTTTAAAGAAAAGTAAACAGACCGAATTTCTCAGCCAGACAATCCTAGTGTAAATTTTATGGATTCTACGTCCCTAGTCGTTTGCGTTTTCAGCACATATTTAGAATTTTTCATCGAATGCCAAAAACCACCATGTTATTTACTATACCGGAATACAATGTTTGTACATTTTGTAGCAGCTTTCTGTTGGTTTTTATCTTACTTTTTCCCTTCATTCTTTTCTTATCTGCATAAATGTGTCATTTGCATTTTTGGATATTACGACGCTCTGTTTCATAAATTGTAATGTCAGCAAAAACAAAACAAGCAAGTACACTATCCACATTCATCCCATCAAAAAATAAAAAGGGAAGATAAAAAAATAGTTTTTTTTCTCCTCATCTTTTTGTATACACTTTGGTTCTGCATAACTTTGCCCCTCTTCCTAACGCAACACATTGTGCTTTGTATACATTCATGTCTGCTTCTATACTATGTGTGCATATGTCAGTTTATTTGAATAAGAATACAAAAACATTGAAACAACTAACCATCAAAGCTACACACGTACGTAAGTGGCAAAGAAAGAAATGAAGCCAACTATTCGTATTCGTTCGTAGACCTCTGCATTCTCTTTTCATTTTTCTTTCTCCATCAGGTTTTTTTTGCTCTTTAAAACAAAAAGTCGACCTCAGAAAAAAACGTGAAGAAGAGAAACGAAAATCTTTTTATTTCGTGACTTAGTCTAGAACATAGATTTATGTATTGATTTATGTCTCACAGACTGTTCTTATTGTTCTGCAACTTTTTGCGAGGCCTGTGTGATAACTGGAGAAAGTAAAAAAAAGACATCTATACCATTTTTTCTCCTTTTGCTCTTTATTTAGCTATTATTTTATGGCGATGAAAAAAAACGAATATTTCTTCTTTGACTTGCTCATATTTCTGATCCGAGTGTGCAAGTTTAAAATAATTTTTGCTGGCTGAGTGTCATGTCTGCATAAATTTTATATAAAATATAACACGAAATGGTAGGCTATGAAGAGCCACATGTATTAAAATAGAAAAACTTTAAGATTCAAAGAAGGTATGTAATGACCAACTCATTTTTTTCTAGGACAGACAAAAGTGACAAACATTATGCCTTAATAATAGCATTGTGCTTTGTTGTTGTGTTTGTTGAGTCTTCTAAAATCGTGAACTGCATATAACACAAATAGAAACATGTTTGCACACATCATTGTACGCTAACTTGACACGTTCCTTTTTCTGTTTTAAAGTAGCTCAGGCCTAGGCTCAAGTAAATTTAGAGAATCCTTGTCTCATGCAATATATCATATGAACTAGTGGCACTTCACTTTTCTCTCTGTAGTGAAAGTGTGTGGAGCTAGAAAAGGGACGCATAATAATGTGAAGTGAACACTGTCTTTTTTTCGTATAATGCAGTGATGTTGAGATGATATTGTATGATTCATGTAAGTGGATCGCTGTGTATTTATAATATGGGTGCACGAGAATACATCTATCTTTCTACATATTTTCTCATCATTCTTAGTAGATTGTGGAGGTGGTAGCATGGAATGGACTAAAAACTAACTTACTCTTCTCTCGGCTGTCGTGCCTGCTTACACACACTTGATGCTGCTTCTGTTACCGTTATAATAATAATAATAATAACTTGACAGAAGGCCTTCTCTTGACTTGACTAGAAGATCCCTGCTCACTAAATATGCATAGCGTATTCCTGTCTCCTGTTGGTGTCTGTAGCGGATGACGAATAATGAGAAAAACTAATATTGTATACATTCTCTTTTTCTCTGCTCTGTTCCTTCCTGTTTTCTTTAAATATAGAGTAAAACGGGTGTGAAAAGGAGTAAATGCCCGATAAAAAATGGATACTTGTGTACATGTTATTTTCACCATATTGGATACGTATGTAAGTGTATTATGTTAAGGAGTTGTGGTAGTGGTGGCAGGCGAAGATGAAAGATGTGAAAAATGAGGTAACAATTTACTTTTTTTTAAAGTTGATACACTTCCATACATACATTTTACTTAAGTCAAGCTGTATAAATTAAGTAGTGTTAGTGAGTAGCGAAGCCAAGACAAGGATGATTATGCTCATGTATTTACAGTATAGAATGTATGTTTATAAATTATAATATTACATGAAGAAAAAAAACTATAGGGCAGTAGAAGAAACTGGGAAAGAGGAAGTTGTATAGGGTAATAATTTGAGGTGCCTTTTAAGAATCTGCCAAAAGGGATACTCCTCAGGGAAAGAGCCCCTCTCACACTTTCTCTTTGCCTCTTTTCATCTCATCTCACACAGGAAAAAAGAAAATTACTTGAAGTTTTTTTTGGTTATAGGAAAATTCTACACTTTACCAGTAATGCTTATTATACTTTATACATTCGTGAGTAAGCGAAAATAAATTGGGAAATAGAAAAAAAAATGTACAGACACACGACCGGCGGTAAAAACGAAAATGAGGTGGCCGCTAGCAAGGCAAGAAGAGAAAGAAGACATGTATTTTTCTTTTAAAAAAGAGAAGATGAATGTGTTCTCTTCCTGTATTGATTTAGGAAGGAATCACCTTGAGGAACGTGATGAAAGCGAGTAATTTCCTTTTATAACCTATTACTCACTCTTCTAATGATTTTAACGTTTTTTAGCGATTCCTGTCTGCATCTACATTAGGGAGAGTTACACTCTCTCTTGCTTCTCATTTTCAATTGCTGTTCTTGCCACTACACACTGGTTTGAGTTGCCAGACTCACAAGCTATTTTAATGGGTATAATGAACTGTTCATTTTCAATAAACTAGTTAACATGAAAATGTGCACTGGTAGTGGTTGAAATGAAATGGAACTTTTAACTGGAAAATATAAAAGTTAATTTTTGTAATGGTATGTTATATTAACTTTATTATGTTGAAATGAGTCAGTTGAGGTTTTCCTGCAAATACTCATCATTTTTGCGAAATATAAACATGAAAATGTTACCCCAAAAAAGGAGACAAAAATGGCTCTCAAGGACGTTGATTAGGATGATGACGAGGACGGATAGATTACTCAGAGTTTCTTAGTTTCTTCTTTGTCACTTTCTCGTCGCCAGAAGCTAGACCGAGGAGTGAAAATGGGAATATCATTAAGAAAAAATTTCTACACGATCCTTTTTTCACTTTTTATATGAGGGTTGTTCGTGCTTCTATTATCAATGAATGGTATACAAAAACCATGTCAGGTTTTCATTGTACAAGTACATTTTACTAGGCTATAGACATATCACTTCCACTGTACGTTTATAAGTATTTTTATGGAAAAGCAAAATGAGAATACCATTTCCAGATTAGCTTTTCAAACAGTTCTTAATTTATGCATAGCTATTATGCAAAGTGTGACACCCTTGGGGAACCCGACGACTAGGAGAATGCCTTAAAATCATTGTAAGAAAGTAAAGGTATTGTACCAACCAGACGATGATTTCAATTCCACAAAGGACTTTACTAAAAATATATGGAAGTGAATACTTTTATACCCACACGTTTACGTGAATGGGAACGGTGGGAAGACTTTGGGATGTATTTGCTGAGATTTTTTTTGAACAAGTGAAAGTCGAGGCTTATTTGAGCAAGCCAAGCTAAAACCTTTATTTAACCAAAACTTCTAAAAATGTGGTAGTTTTGTCAGATCTCCAATTTTACAAAATGAACTCACTATCCCTAGAGAGAAAATGGGGGAAATGTGCAAGCGTCTTATATACTCCTTCATTTCTGGTCCACACATTTAGCTTTAGCGAAAAGCTTTAAAGTAATTTTCTTTGTGTTAATCTGACCATCGGAGTGAAAGTACAATTGTGGGTCAGATTTATGGGATGACTGAAAACGCGACAAGAAATCATGTGCAACGGTTATATCGGTCCAAACGATATTTATAGGTATTGTTCTAAAATTATCTTGCGGGGATGGGAATAGAGTCGGTAAAATAAGTAATGGTAATATCACTTTCACCACCATTCTTGGTTTTTTTGTTTTATGCATAATTTGAAATCATGTGGTGGCACTTTATGCTGCTCTGCGGTCTTCGTATATTCTACTTACCATTATACAGAGTAATAGAGAACAGTATGGTCCATTTAAAAAGTTTGTTCTTATGGGTAATCCCATAAAAATAGACGAAATTGGTCTATCGTTTTAAACTTTATTTCATCTCTCTCCCTCTTTCTTTCTCATATATACTATGCCTTCAGGCTTTTCAAGCCCATGCATGGTTGAGCGAAGCCGTTCTACTACTCTATTATAATAATAATGGTGATTGTGGAATAATAAAAGCAATGCACATGATCATGCATGAGTGACTGTATTCATGCATCACTCCTTGTTGGCAGCTTTCTCTCTCTGCATGTTCTTATTCAAAAGTGGGCTTATTTCATATCACATAAGTATAAAATATGTGATGTGCAAACTCAGTAAGCTGCTCGCTTGTCTGTGGCCGTCTTTATATGCTGCCTGCTTGACGACTCGACTTTTGGGGTTTTCTTCGTCCTTTTTTTACATCTTTCTGCCAACGAATGAACGAACCAACCCAGTTTTTTTCTCGGATGACAGCCGCAAAAGACCCTTCTGGCACCGTAAAATCTAAATTTGGGAATAACTGCTTATTACATTTTCGTTAAAGAATTTTACCATGGTACATGGCCAAGATTCCATATCCATGAGCCTTTTCTTGCACTGGGTGCTCACTAAGGTCTATTGCAGAAATATACGAAAAAAATGTTTCATTTTAATAATAGCTATCTGTTGTACAATTTTTCATTTTGTCTGCAACCAGAAATCCAAGGAAAGGCCGTGATGATGCGACGGTGATGTGACAATTACATCAAGTCAAGTAGTTTAACTTCCAACAGTTTCAGCAAAAAAAAATCCAGTCAAAACTCTCCTGCTTTTTTGTTTGTCTTTCATATTATTTTTGTTTTGGGGTTTGGTTAGGAAAGGGTTAAAAAGTAGAAAACAAAATTAAGCTTAGACATGCACATCCCGAAAACATAACTTTATAACATTGGCTGACTGTCAGAAAGCATTTTAGCACAAGCTTTAATTTTAATTAGATGTACTCTTTAAGTACGAAGACAATTAAATACATGCACAAGTTTTAAAAACTTCAACCTACTGTCATTTAAAGAGCATTTAATGATAGCGTAATTCAACTTTATATGATAAACTTTTATAGTCTGAGTGAGTGTAGCCTTAAATAAACTTTAAGTTCAATTTTAGGTTAAGCCTTCATAAAGTCTTAAGACTAGCAATGTAATTCTTTAACCATAAAATGAATGACACAAATGTAATTCTTATACTTATATCAAATCTATTCTGAAGCTTAATTCTCGAAATAAAGATTATGATGTTTCATAAAAGAAATAATACAACACGTTTGATCGTCATCAAGTTGAGCATTGAGGAACAAATTATATATGACTTCTGATATAGTGCAAGAATAAGTATAATACATTTTTCAAAACTTTTCTAATATTCACAATTCATAAAATTTTGAAAAATTGTGTAGTTTTTTATACTAGTACTTCTACAGTACACTTGTATGTTGGTAGGTAATGTGGACCCATGCAGCTCAACACAAAAAAAGAGAGTCGAATTGTCTAGCTCCATTCCACAGTTGCACAGTTTCATCGTATGCTTTAGCTCATAAATTTCTTCCGTTTAATAATTGAAGTTATTTATACCTCATAACTGGATTTCAGCCTATTACAAGAGTAGAAGAGAAAGCAAAGCCAGACAACCAAAAAGCCAGTTCACTACACCGACTGAGCAGCCGTATAATATCTTTTGTTTCAAGTCTTTTGAAACTATACGCGTATTCACAGTGAAGTATACAGTTTACTCAAAATCCTATTCAGATGTCTAAACACGTATACACTTTTATTTTATAATAAAATAAGCAATGTTTTCATATAGTAGTATTATATGTGCAAGAACAAATGACGATAGTATACAGTTTTTGTAGCGGTACTCCTATTTTTGGAAGAGAATCGTCGGGGAGGTTTGCTGGGTTTGAAATTAGATTTCCTAGATTTATGCTTATAACTTCTTTCCTTGAGGTAACTTTTTCTCTACTGGAAAATTGTCTTACATTATATTATACTCCTACATGTGTGCTATTTTCAACAATATTTCGTTAAATAAAAATTTTAACAGGACTTTCTCTCAAGTAAGTTTTACTAGAAAGTACAAGAAATTCGTGCCATATTCGTAAATAAAAAAAACAAACGCATGAACAAAATGGATAAAATTTTGTAGTAAAATTTATGGTGTTGTGCTAAGTTGCTGCATATTTCGGTGGTTTGTTAACGCAGAATTTTTTTTTTGTTTGAGCGGATTAAAATGAAACTTTTTAACGGATTTACTTTGTCAAATTCAAGATTTTTATCTCTTTTTTGATTTCGTTAATTAATTGAAATACATAGTAAGAGGCAAGTAAAAGACATTCAGTGGCTAATGGTTTTATCTCGCATACACCTTGTAAATAGATAGAAAGCCACCCATCCAAGTATTGCCATCAAAATAACAAGTAAAATTATAGTTCGTAACTACACATTTGTCCTATTGTACACACTCAAGTATAACAACAACAATGAAACATTTATTGATAAAAATAGAAGGGAAATACTGATGAAAGATTTTATTTGTGTCATGGCGTAATTTTCTGGAGGGGATACAGCGAAAAGAAATTCGAGACGAGAAGTAGAAACTTTCTGGTTACTTCTCGGTTTGTTGCTTGTTCATTCTTATAAATGAGCTGTCATTCCACTACATTTGGTTTATTACCAGAGAACTCGATCCGTCATATTTTCCCACAGGTGCTTATACATACGTTTGATTTATTATTATTATAAGTTTAGCTATATCACAATTTTTATTAATACATAAAAACAGTATCGGATCGAATATCACTAACTTATTGTTAGCAGACAAAGCAAGTTTATATGTGGTATTTTGTATTTCTACCTATGTTACATTACCAATGTGTGTGGTGTATACCTTATTACATTAATCTTTTATGTGTCTTTACTAATGACAAAAGATATACTACTACTCACTCCTCTTGTAATTACGATACATCAACATGATATCTCACAAATCTTTCACCAATAAACACACACCATTATCAGTGTTTATTGTGCTGTTTTATTGCACTTTCTCTCACTCATTAAATTTGTGTATGTGTTATTTTATCCTTTTCTGTATATTTACTGTTGGGCATTGGCATGGGGTGGTCGAAATTGTTAAAATGGTACCAAATGAACCAGCGATGAAGCTTACTTTATTTTGTTGATGCGATACCAAATTTTATTGCAAATTTCTCAACACATTCCCAACACTTTCTGTTGTGAACCTTATTTACTTACTGCGTTCAATTATATGTTTAAGCAAAGGCTAATGTTAGAGCTTCCAATGCTATTCACATTCTTGTCTTACACTCTACGACGACAACACGTACGATTGAATTGAACAAAGTAGTTGTGCCTGAAAAAAATATTTTATATCCAAACACATTAACGTGGATTTTTACAAACTTATGTTTATACATTAGCCTTTTGAATATGGATGGCTAGGAAAGGTCTTTACATGTTTATACTATTCACAATTAGTAGTTGTTGTATATAGACAAAGCAGTAATACAAATATGCTATATCTTATTTGTATCCCTTCTTGTTGGTAACTGATTGCCTGACTGACTTTTGCCTGCATATTTGCTGACTGCGCTTTTCTGGCGAGCTTGTTTGGGATTTCTCATGTCAATTTACGAAGCATTACATTTACAAGTCATATTATTGTTTTAATAACTAATTTTATGACAAGTACTAAACAGCAACCGATTCGTTCAAGCAAACAACCAGTAAAAACATAGCATTGTCGACTGCTTCGATTTGCATGTTTTCTATACCTAAAAATGTCATTGGTCTTGACTTGATGCATTAATGGAGTTGGTATTACTTTTATACGCAGTAATATGAAGCCTTGCAAATAACATTTGATCAGGTTTACAATTAAACATATATTTATAGTTCACACTGCTACATACTTGAAATTGTTGAATAGTATATTGCTCAGTAATAAATAAAATGAAACTACTTTATGGTTATGTAATTTCAACTTGAGATAATTTCCACTGACAAGGCAGGTTGATCAACCAAACTGACTGATGGAAGATTTCCTCCTTAGCGACATTTCCATCTAAGCTTCTGGTATAGGTTTTTTGCACGTTATCGGTAACATAAAGATTACACACTTTAGTCAAATGTCCATTGGAAAGTATTCAATTGGTTTGACGTTGTGTACCCTCTTTATGCTCAAAATATGTAGACGAATGGTGAAACTTAGTAGACTATTGATCCGAAGGTAAAAATCGGGAGTCCATTTGGTAAAAAGAAAATCTTGAGAAGTGCGCATTAAGCTCTTCTAAAGCTTGTTGGATACTAAAACACTACAGGCAAGCTGAGTAATATATTATTTTTGCAAAAAGGATGTTACACTCGAGTGGACTACCCGTCTGCGTAATAATGTTAGAATGGAACACAAGCGTAGGTTCATCTCGTACCATTAAATATATTTTCCATGTGTAAGTATACATAATACAATCTTGCTTCTGAGACTATAAGACGACTTTCATAAGAAAAAGTATACAAACAGTGGCACATTAGGTTGCTCAGAGATTTCACTTGGATTTTCTCTTGTCGAGTACAAAAAATTCGAATTAAAGTAAACAGGGAAGAAAGAGGGTGAAGGCGAAATACTTTGTAGTAAATAGCATTGAATCATTTATGGTATGGAATAAAATAAGGAAAATTCTAAAGATACATCATATTATTTATGTATGCTCATATGGATGGATATATGTATGTACGTAAAGTAGATATAAAGTAAACAGAAGCTCTCAGACAGAAGAAATGGTATTACTTCTAGCAGCATTCCTGGAGAGAAGAAAATAAATGGAATGAGCTTGCATAATACGTTGTAGTAGTAACATATCCATATTACTTTGTACTGATTGAAATAAAATGGGAAAACGGTGAAAGTAAAAAAGAAAGTTCACTTGCTACCGAGCAAAACAAGCATGGGAAAGTGTAGTAACCTTACTTTCTCTACTTTTCTTATAGCCTTTCTTTTTTCCCCTTCCGCCTTTCATTTTTTTCGTCCATTTTACTCCGTTGCTTGAGAAAGACTTCGAGATGCTTATCCTTACAAACCGGGGATGTTATGGCAAGTACATCTGTGTGTGCTGTTTTTTTCTCTTGAAAAACACTGAGAGCGCCATAGGATACGATCACCATTCACTTAAGAACTGATGGATTACAAAGGAAAATTGTCGGCAGGAGGCACTTCTCTTTTTCAGTTCTGACAGATATCACATTTTTTAAATGGATAGTTTTTCCTTCGATCAGTAGTGTATTATGCTAGTTTAAATGCATTATTTTTCCAAGAAATGGCGCACAAACGTTTACTTGTTACTTCCACCTAAAACTTCGTACTACATTATTATTACACCATCTTCCAATGCCAGAATACAGCAGATGGTCGTGCAATAACAAAAGCTGTTGCATCATATCAAAACTAACACGGAAGCCCTTTTTGGATAATACTTAAAGTACTGGCGTAATTTTTAAAGATGAATCGTTTTAATTTCAAGGAGGATCTTTAATAGCCCTTTACATATTTTTATGTGTCAGGCACATAATATACAAGTTATTTGCATATATTTTATTTTTGAATCATAATTTTTTTTATCAGGTTTCACTATTCTTACAAAAAGTTATTGTATGTGTTAATACATCTGCATTATTCTCTAAGTCTCTAGTCATGTAAGTTTGGATGTTGACTGTGTAGAATCTTATTTGAAAGGGAAATCAAACAGTCAATTTGATAATGTATTTTTCTTGTATTTTTTCTTCTGCTGTCTTTTAAAATGGCTAAGGCTTCTCCACATTAATTAGAACTTGGTCAAGCCCTTGTTATCAAAGCTGCCTCCACTGAAATACATGGATAGTCAATGAAAGTAACTTTTACTATAAAGGTTTGAGTTTGCTAAGTTAAATGAAAGTAGATGTAGGAATATGCATATATCTAATGGCAGAGGATTGAGAAAGGAGGTATTCATTTTTATAAAGATTAAAAGCTACAATGTGCAGCAATCAAGACCGCGACTTTTTACTTTGTTGCCGGCAATACATGTTACTGCAATGCAATAAACAGAAGTTGGAGGATAATGGTAGGAACAACAGTAGAAAAGAATAAGTATTATTTAACATTAAGAACAAAAAGTTGTTTTAATAGAAAAGAAACTTTCTATCTTCCTTCCTGTTCCAACTTCCTCTACTTTCCATTTTCTAGTCTTCTTTTCTTTCCCTTCTTAACTAGTGCTGTCTAATGTCTACTAGTATATATGCTATTTATATATACATTTCATTTAGCTTTGTGGAATAGTATATGCCACAAAAATGCGAAAAAATGAAAAGGATAAGCCTTAACCTTTTCCCGGCATCTCAACTTGTTCGCTCCGTACATTAATTCAAAAGCGTTGTGTTTGTGTCTTTATGTGGGTTCTCAGCTTAAACAAGATGACTCAAGATTTTCAGTAAAAATGCTCTCAAGTCAAGTCACCACAAGAGCAAAAACTCGTATAATATATTGGCTGATTGTACGGAAAGATATGAGTATTTTTTCTTCTTGTGTGGTATTCAGTTTAAGAAGTAGAAAATAGAAAGAAATTTCATAAGGCTTAGTCACTTTTTCTTTCTTTTCTTCGGTGTACATTCTTTTTGGGACTCTCCTTATGGCCTGCATTTCAAGTTTCAACACTTGCAGAACAAATAGTAATATCAAAATGTGATCTCATATGATAATAAGTATAGCAGTACTACAAAATACAGACAGGCTAAACCACAATTATGGTTACATGTACCTTTATGTACATTCGTAGATCATGCACAATATATTTTATTGCTGTTGGGAAACATGAAAAAAACCGTTTGCTACAACAAACCCAAAACCTCTAAAAAAGAAAAGAGGAGTGTGCAAGAAAAGTACAAGATAGGAAAAATACTGTGAATTATTTTTCCACATTTATTCTTATCTAATTCCATATTGTATTGTTACACAATGCCATGCATGAAAATTCATTCACATATTCTAGTCATTTCCTACGGGTTTGTTGTGTTTCGATACATATACATATCCATAAATAATATATATACGAAGGGAAGTAGAGCAGTATGGAATAAGGTATTACAACGAGAAAGAAAGTTGAAGAGAAAAATTTAAAAAGGGGACGCAAGGGAAGGGGAAATTTAATTTTCTTGAGACAACGAAGAGGGATCAATACGCTTTTTTTACAAGTTTTTGTTCTTTTTTCGTTTTCTCTTTTACTCTTTTTCTTCCTCGTGTTTTTTCTATACATTCTATTTTAGATTTTAGGTTATTCACTTATGTATAACTAGCAATGTAGACCGATATGTATGTATAGATATTTATGTTTGATACATTCTGTAAAAATCTATACTAAAATACCTAAACATGGGACAAAAGAGTTTTATTATATTGTAAGTGTATAAAATATATTATGTTGCCTTGTAGGATGTACGAATGGGATAGATGGACTTGTTTTTAGCCTTTTATAGTTGCATTACACGAGATAGTTAAAAACCAACTGAGATCTTAGCTTTTATGGTCCCAGAGTCATGGAGATTTTGGAGGATGGTTGGTTGAGCTGAGCTACACAGAAGAAAACTTGCTTTATGCATACTTCTTCATCCACACTGGTGATTTTGTGTTCCATTTTTGTGCATGCACAGATAGATATGTTGTATATGATGCGTTGTTATATTTGTGAACTATCTACATATCTACATATAATTCTTGCTCCGTTCTTCTGGTACATGCTCAGCTTTTTGGATTTGTCTCTCTGGATGTAGTATTGCGAATGTGCTTCTGCGAGTCAGTCCTTGTAAGTGTTCAAGTCAGTGTTATATCAGCAGAGTAAAAGGGAAACTCTCCCTTGGATTTCTTTACATTTTTATAAGGTTCGTTATGGGCTTTGCTACTACTATGCTCCTCACTCACTTTTCCTTATTTTGAGAGAGATCCAAAAGTGTCAGCCAGAGGGTAACAAAGTTGCCACGACGATGTTTATACCACAATATGTATATTGCATTGACGTATGTATCTTAATAATATATATATCTCTACTTTGCGCACATGCCACCATGTTTTCCATTTACCTAAATCTATGGTAGATCAGCAAAAAGAACGTTGCCTTCCTGTAAATATATTTGAAACATACAAAAAGTTTCTCTTCCCTTGCTGGCATTATCGCGTAGGAATGGCTTTTCTAGTAAGCTGAACTGGGAAAAAGTAGTTTCTGTTTTTGGCTTCGATCATATCACATTCTCACAGCACCATGGGGGTTTCCCTTTAATTATGCGCCATGTACATACATGTGGACCACTGCCATCTAAGAAAACAGTTAAGACGTGCAATTCAAGTTGTTGTTGGCCTTTCCACAAAGGAAAATGATAGCCTATCATTTTATTTCATTTTAAATACTCAACAAAATTGTATTTTGCAATGGGAAAATGATAACAATGCGATCATACCCAGATATAAAGTACTGAAGAAGAGGGTAAAACTTCACTCCAACTAACTCAGGTCGTATGTAAGTATCATTTTTAGAATAGATGTTTTCCTTGATTGAGTTCTGACTCACTTTTGGCTTTCTAATTTCTATTATTATTTTTTTAAATTTATTTTTGTTCTTCAATATGTCCACGGTACGATGTATACAAAAAAAGTATTTTTTTACATTTTTACATCCTAGCATGACCCGACCAGAAACTAAGATAAGCATCGTCATTGTAAATGTTATTGTCCGAGTAATATCACTCTGTTTGAACTGTTTACTCTTTGAGCTCACGGCTCACATTGAATTTACAGTAAAAGTGAGGTGAAATTATCTACCACACCAGAAACAAATTTACTTTTTGTTTGTGTTTTAGGAAAGTTCTTTACCCCAGTTTGTTTTTGTTTAACTATCCTTTTTCGCTTGGTTTCTGAGCTCAAAATACATTTTCAAAATAAGCATTATGCCTAACATGGAGAAATGTTTCTAAATATTAGCATCCTGGGATACGCCCAAACAAAAATTCTGAATTAGTAGGTATTTGCATTTATTCTCCTCAAAGTGAAACTTATTCAAGCAGAAATCACGCAATTGTTATTAATTTGTCTGTCGTTTCCACTGTTTTACTTCAATGTGTATATATTTGTATATTCTATTACCAGCTTTGGTTTCGAATCCATGATTCTGAAATTGTCAAATCATAATATGTTGCTGTTTAATATAATAGTTGTTTCATGACAAATAAGTAAATTCTTCCGCCGCCGGTTTGACACATTATCATAAAACTTATAGCATGTACGTATATATTGATTATTACAAAAATGAAGACAATTAACACGACCAAAATAGTATTACAAATTCTGTCGGTTTATAAGGAACTGTGCAAATCATTTATAGATCACATGGCATGATAGTATTGATTTAATCTCCATTTGCTCATAAGTGTGTACGAAAATGGATGCCTTTGTAATTTAACCAAGAATGGCGACCTCGTAGTTCGTTATCTCTTTCTTTTATACGCACCTCCACCGCCCTATGCCTTTTTTACTGACTGACGAGGCATGTACCCCAACGTGAACCCTCAGAATTGCTTGGTATTTTGGCAATAGTTAGCTACTAATATAAGATAAT
>JAQIWN010002619.1:0-15210 GCA_034699025.1 Entomobrya cf. arborea Gr-Col-00668 | reverse complement strand
CCTCAAATTTCGACAGAACCTGGCTGGAGCGGAGATCAAAATACTAGAACATATCAACCACCTGAATGGCCAAGCAGTGCCAGTAGTTGGCTAAAGGTTGTCCCTTGGTGAGATTCCCAAATTTTAGCTTTTTATTCAACTAATTGTGGAAATGATTATTTTACTTATTTTATCTCTTATATTTCTGCAGGGGATTCCGTAAACTACTTGTGTGGATCAAAAACACGTATGGAAATCCTCCACTTTTTGTCACCGAAAACGGATTTTCTGATACTACTGAAGAAGGTGTTAATGATCAAAGAAGAGTTGATTACTTCAGAGATTACACAAACAACATGTTGAAAGCTATTCGAATTGATGGTTGTAACATCTCTAAATACACAGCCTGGAGCTTAATGGACAACTTTGAATGGTATGTTTTTCGGGGTTTTAATTACATTAATGTCTTCAGGTCTGTTTACACATGTTTTAATTGAATCCATTTTCTCATAAAACCGTAGGAGCATGGGCTACTCAGAGCGGTTCGGAGTACATTTCGTTAACTATACTGACCCCGCTCGTCCAAGGACTCCAAAAGCCTCACAAGCTTATCTGAAGCAATTGTTTATTGACAACGGTTTCCCTAGTCCGTAAGTCAATACCTTCTAGTCTAGTTGATCCTTATCAACAGTCAACATTGCCAAAAACCGAGTTGCATGTATGTATTTATTAAACAAATTCTTGTGCATGCTGTTTGAAGTGTGTAAATAAATTTTAAAACAGATCGAATTGTAATTGCTTTACTAATTTTGAAATGCATAAATTCTTCCATTGAAATGCGCTTCGCCTTAATTAAATTCTCATCCTTAAAATTACATGTATGCACGATACTTTTTCCATTTTTGTCAAAAACTGCATAAATTTTATTCATGTTTCAGATATGCACCAAAGGACAAGTGTGCAGCTGAAAGTTTCCAGCACCCAAACCTATTAAACACAGAAATGTGTGACAAAAGTGCATAGTTGACAATAAAACCGAATCTTTATTGAGCTTTACGAATAATGATAACAAAAAGTTTGGATTTTTATTGACATCTTTGATACTTGATTTTGTTTGGTTTTTCTGCCTTGCACTCATGGATTTTTATACGACCCTTGATAACAAAAGTGATTTAAATTTGAAAGCTACGCTACATGGCTCTCGAATAAGAGATTATCCACTTTCAAATGTAAACCATGATTATAATACAACTGTCATGATGTCCAGATTGAAACACATATCATAATTTATTATCAACATTTTCTGAAATTGATTATGTTCAAGTTTTTCAGGAATTTAAAAAATTATCTCTCTAGTGGAACTCTCAAACGAGCCACAGATACAGTTAGTTAACTAGCAAAACTCCATGCAAATCGTATTATGTATTAAAATTGTACGAAGTATTTCTTCACTACCTACTGGCTCCTGTGGAGTAATTACAAAGCAGCTTGAGGAAGCGTATCACCTTTCAGACTGGTATTTAAAGTAAAAAGGGTTATATGTAATAATAATGATAAAGCTTGTGACACTAATGGGTTTACTGAGCTTTTCAGTAGCCCAACAAAATGACAGTGATTTCTTGTACGGTGTATTCCCAGAAGATTTCGAGTGGGGTTTGTCAGAATTGTTTAATATAATCGAATATAAAATTTGTGTAAAAGTAGTATGACCATTTTCATTAGAAACAATTGCAGTGTAAACAAACATTAAAAGCTGTTAAATAAACTTGTAGGATTTGCCACTGCTGCTTATCAAATTGAAGGAGGTTGGAATGAAGATGGAAAAGGGGAAAGCATTTGGGATAATTTTGTAAATAAAAGTCCAACGTTTATACATAAAAACCTTGAACTGATCACATAAATGAGTTTTATCAAAGAGAATGAAATGTGAAAAATAAAATGTTGTAGACTCATAGAGACCCAAGTCCTATCAAGGATCAAAGTACTGGAGACGTTGCTTGCGATTCTTATCACAAATACGAGGAAGATGTTCAACTTCTTAAGAATATAGGGGTAGCAAGAGAACTTTCGATGAAAACTACCATTTTTTGCTCGGAAAATAAAATTCACGAAATTTTCTATTGTAATTCAATTTAGGCGAACTTTTACCGATTTTCCTTGTCTTGGTCCCGTATACTTCCTGAAGGTCACAGCGGCAGAATTAATCAACGAGGAATCGACTATTACAACAAGTTGATCAATGCCCTTCTTAAACAAGGGATAGATCCGATGGTAAGTTAAGTAAAGCGAGTTTGTGTAGTATGAAAGTATTTCATATTTACGTGGGTACTCGTAAATAATAGGAAACCATTCTATTCTGACAGGTTACATTATATCACTGGGATTTGCCCCAGCCTCTACAAGATGTTGGTGGATGGCCAAATGATACAGTCATTGAACATTTTGAAAATTATGCCCGTATTGCCTTCTCATACTTTGGAGATCGTGTCAAACAATGGATCACATTCAACGAAGCCTTTGTTGTTTGTATTGGTGGATATGGGCATGGCTATCATGCTCCGGGAATTCAATCTGCTGAGCTCCCATATCAATGTGCACATAACATTTTGAAAAGCCATGCAAAAGTTTATAGAATGTATGAAACAGAATTCAAAACAAGTCAGAATGGTATCGTCGGTTTGACAATCGATTCGGGTTGGTATGAGCCTGGTGGGTTATGAAAATTTTGAAAAAATGAATAAATTATAAATCGACTCGACATGAATCTTCTTTACAATACTATTATTTTAATTTTATAGAGGATCCGTCCAATCCTGATCACGTGCAAGCTGCTGAACGTGCTGTTACTTTTAAGGTAGACTACTATTCATTTATCTTCCATGAGATAAAAACTTTTCTCAATTCGCAAAACTCAACTCCAATTTCGCATAACATTTTATAAAATTTAGCACGGTTGGTATGCTTTCCCTGTTTTCTTTGGAGACTATCCTCCCGTAATGAGGCAGCTTATTGATCGAAAAAGCGAACTCGAAGGAAGATTGGAATCACGACTACCAGTATTTGATTCTTACTGGCAGGAACAATTGAAAGGTACGTTCAAAATGCATAGATATGCCTTGTGTGTGATGCATAATAACAGATCATAGAGAGAAAGTTTCGTTACAGTAGAAAAGAAATGAAATGATCTAAGATATTTCCATTCTTCAGGCTCTTGGGATTTTCTTGGCTTGAATCATTACACGACCGAACTAGTAGCCCCACAAAATTCTACGGAGCCAGGATGGGATGGAGATCAAAACACGAGAGTCTGGCAACCCGCAGAATGGCCTTCAAGTGCCAGTCCTTGGCTGCGTGTTGTTCCTTGGTTGGTGCAAATTTTCAAATTGTGTGCAACTTATGTTAAATTTATTGAAACATTAAATGCACTTAATTGATGCAATTACTTCAGGGGATTCCGCAAATTACTTAATTGGATCAAAACTACTTACGGGAATCCTGTTCTAATTGTTACTGAAAACGGATTTTCTGATACTGACGCAGAGGGAGTAAATGATCAAAGGCGGGTTGACTACTACAGAGACTATACCAACAACATGCTCAAAGCTATCAATATTGATGGTTGTAATGTCACTAAATACACAGCTTGGAGCTTACTGGACAACTTTGAATGGTATTATCAAACACACGTGCTATGTGTACAAAGTTTGTTCATTAGCCATTACGATTTTAACTTTTTGTGATATTTCACAGGGCTCAAGGCTATACTGAGCGGTTTGGTGTGCATTTTGTCAACTACACTGATCCAGATCGTCCAAGAACTCCGAAATCCTCTCAAGCGTTTCTCAAACAACTGTTTGCTGACAACGGTTTCCCAAGTCCTCGTTAAAATTTGAGAGTATTGAAGTATTGAGTATACGTCCAAATTAACGTTTTGTACTCGCGTAATGTTGTTCATGGGATTTTAAATGTTAAACTATCAATGCAATGCATTTAATGTTAAACGCAGTAAAAAAGTGAGTTTTCAGAGATTTTAGTAAAGAAACAAACATCGAACAGTTTTATTGTCACATTCACTTCATCACATCAGTTACATAGAATTCATATTGTTTTATCATAATTCAATGAAATACTTCAAATATTAAATAGGTAACATTTGTTTGTGTTTATAATTAGAATACAGGACAAAGTTTTTAATAGCAGAAAACATCTAATCTGGCATGAACCAGGATGAACGCGTCAACTAAAACTTTACGCTTAAACAGTTACAAGATAATATTTATTGAAATACTTACACAATTCATCTACATATCCAATATTTTTCTAAAACTTTATTGTATTATTTTTGCTCATGACACCATGTAAATATGTATTTTGTCAAAGACAAGATATAACATTCTCATAATTTGGAAGACTATGAAGGTATTGAAGTATACGTTTTCATAGATAGCTCGGAAAAATATTTTTAAAAGTTAAAATATTGTAAAACTAAAATATTTCCAGAGTCCCACACTTCTCCATTTCCAGTTAAATTTTTAACCTTCAACTTCATATTTGGCACTCGATTGCATACATTACATTGCATTAATTACATTTCTGGAAGACAACATTCCTATCCATTCACGCTTTTATGCATGAAAAGTTCCTCCGCTCAAAACTTCCCTTTTCCCAAAACAAAACATTATCCATTCCCTCTCTGTAAAATTTATAATGACTGGACTGGAAAGCTCAATAAAATTGAATTCAAAAGATTTTTGCAATATGAACAGAATATGTATACGGTTCAGTGAACCTATTCGACCATTTCCCCCAGAAAACTTGCCAGCCCGAACAAAGTTAGTCTAATAGAAAGGAAGCGATCTTTTATTTATATGCATTTAAATCATATTTCCTTTTGTTTTACAGTCTGTCATGCTCTAGATCGTTTCATGCATTCTAAACTTCATATTTCCATTGATTTTCTATATCAAAGTAGACCAACAGTGTTTCAGTTTTCTGAAGCTAACAGCACTAAACTGAATGATTTACTTTATAAACTGAAAAAAATCCCTATGTATCAAATTCAAATTTTGTTTAGATTTCCCCAACTCCCTTTTTCCAAAAAAAAAACCCTAACATTTTAGTAGTAGTTGGTAGTATTATTGTTCGCTTTTGTATTATTGTCACGAGGTAACGAGGGAAGACATGTAGAAGACATTTTGAAGAACATTGATTTTGATTGATTATGAATACTATAATTTTTAAATATGTAAAATTTATCGTTGTAAACTACCCTTTTGCATGTACTGTATTCTTTGCAAATTAAAATGCATGTGCAATACTTATGTACGCTGCTTGATAATACTGATTCTATAATGTTTTAATAGAGGAAAGGTGCATAAAAACTATAGCCTCTATGAAACACTTTACCCCTTTAACACAAAAATCTAGGAGTAACATACCTATACACTTCTTTAGATTAATATTCTATTAAAGTTTGCTAATGTAAATACACGATATGCTTCATTTCTAAATTTTTCCGTGTCAGTTTTAATTTCGTATGATATTTCAAACTTCCTGTATGACACATAATTACATAGCATACTACGTCGTTTGAATGTACTAGTGAGTATAATAACTGCACATGGAAATCAAATTATGTGTTTTAATTGTGTAAAGGGTCTAATCTGTGATTTGATTTAAGTGCTACTAAATACTGTAGTTATATGCTTTGAATTACACTTTCCTCACAAAATTTGTTGACTTCCTTTGAAAAAAGGAGTGCGCATAAAATTTATATATTTTGTGAGGTTTTTGTACATGCATTGCAAGTATCCGATGTTTATATAGTATGTTATGTAATTTAATGTATATAAATAAGCAATTTCAATGCAGAGCAATTTAATATAGCGATTTGCATAACATAAGCTTGCAACAAATTGCCAATTTAGCTTACAAACTTAATTGAAAAGTGGAGCAAACCAGGCACGTCTTTACACAAGACGAAGGGCTCACTAATTAAATGTCAAGTGATTTTGTGGGTGTAATCGGTTGTGCGATGACTTGATGCATATTATATTTATCAAGCAAATAGATTCAAGAGATGTGCATAATAAAAAGACTCCATAATGATAAAGTTTTTATGCAAAGTGTAGAATGCAAAAGTGTGTATATAGAATATAATGTGTGTCATGCTAGAATGCTTACAATAAGAGTTGGAAAAAATAGTTTACCATACCATAACCATATGAAATATCCTTTAAAAATTTTCAATTTTCGTATGCAAATTCCATCGTATTCTTGAGAAGATTTTCTCTTGAAGTGTGGCGGTGGTGGTGGTATATTCATGTTCTCAGTTTTTATTGTATGTCACCTTCAAGAAGATAAGCGAGTGCTTCCAAATCCTCTTGAGTCAGCTTTCCTCCTGTGGTTCTATCCAAGTCGTTCATCATCATTCCAGTACCATCATCAGCATCCGCGTCAGGAGAGTTTGGAATCCTCGTATTTCGCATAGGCATGTGTGGAAGGAGAAGTTGAATGTTGGGAACCTTTTGCTTCATTCGAAGCTCCCTGAAGCTGGAAATGGGAGCCTGGGGACCATCACCCCTTTTGGATTCAAATGAAATATATCTAGTTAATTTTATATAATTACATCGTTCATTCGATCCCTTTAATACATTTTTGAGGTATGTAATACGATTAATACTCACCTCTTATCAAAGTTATTGTGCATTCGGTTGAACAAATTGTCGTGGTCAATCATGGAAACTGCCTTGTTATATCTTAGAGATGGCCGACGTCCCCACCCAATATATCTCTTTTGTCTTCCCAATCCTTCAGGACCTGTGTGAGCCACAACTTCCAAATCGTCCGTTGATGTGATGATTGGGAAATTACTTCGAGCAGCAGGAGAAATTCCAGATGCAGTACCAGAAGACGTATCCGTTAGTGCCCCATTAGTTTTTGTGGCTCCTTGTGGCTGATTTTGTTCAGCGACCGCGGATGGTGTCAATTTGGCGCTGAGGACGCAACAAATTAAAGAGAGAAGCAAAAGTGCTTGAGCACTCAATGTAATAACTGCAGAACTATTAACCGCAGCCATTTTAATAGCTGAGTAATTAAATTTATTGGTGAAGAAAATATAGGCCAAAGATGGTTTGGTTATGCGGTAGCAAATGGAAAAGGCTTTTGTGCAAATGCTTTGGGGTTAAATGAGACAGTGGAGTATCAGAATAATATTCTATTCTTCTGCTTTTTATTCTAGAGAAAGTAAAGTGAAAGTGCAGCAGTGCGAACAAAGTTGCCTATGAAGTTGCGCCAGGGATCGCTTCCAAATGACTACGGAAAAGTGTGCGAATGAAAGCTACTTTTCTCGCCTTTCACGAAAACCCACTCGTGAAAGTCGTCCCAGTTCCTTTCCCATCTCAGGGCAGAAGGATGGGGTATACATGTCTAATGCCTACATTGTCCTGTTGCCTGTTTACTCCCACTGCATCTCCTCTCCACTGGGATGCCTTTAAACCGACTCCGTACACAAAGAAAAAGAGGAGAATCACATCATCAGCAAAGAAACGGATAAACGCAAAAGAGAACATGCCAAAATACATTATTGCCAGTTTCAAAAGAGAAATATGGTGGTAGTAGATGCAAAGCGATATATACTATTACAGAATTATAACCTACATTTTTTGTATTCCATGAATGTACCACCAACCAAGATGAAATACAAGTATGCCGTGGAATGGCATGTTGTGAAAGGAAAGAAGAAAATACATATATTTTGGTGTATCAGGTGCAGGAGCAGCATGTTGTAGAATCAATTTTACTTTTCCCTTTCAAAGATGATGTTTGATATTGGAACGTTGCGGAAGAAGGTGCTTTATACTACTAAACACCCTAATAGCCCCCACTTACAAACATTCGCTCTTTTTATATGATGTTCAACTTTTGTATATGGTATAGTTTTGTAGAGAGAAAGAAATAAAGCTTTTGGAAATTACTACGTCACTGTTTTGTAAATGGCAAAACTGCAAAAGGGGTGGAAGGAAAGAAACTACCAGAATAATGGCGAGTCGAGAACGCAGTTGTTTCGCTTGCATCTTATATTTATGTACATAATATTCTTTTTCTAGTAGTAACTTCCGCCAAATAATATCCTCCTGTTGCAAATACGGGGGCGTGAAATTGTGGATGTGCTTATGTAATGTCCATATTATTTGGGCCTTTAACAACTATTTACCAATTTTTAAAAATGAGCTAAATACGAAAGAGAAAGTGGAAGGCCATACACAGTTTATATACATATAAAGACAATGTCTGTGAAAGTGGGTTTTGGCAAAAGAATTCTACTTTCAAATGTGCGGCAGAAGTGTGCTACTCGAACGAATTAGTTAGTATTAACGTGCAGAATTTTAAGGGTCGAGTTGCGTGTCCATGTACTTCACGTAAATATGAACAAAAAACCAAAATATTTCTACTACACAATGGAGATAGTTTACGCAAGGGACTGATTTTAAACTTTCTAATAGCTTGTTCCTATTGCCCTCTTAGCGCAATCATTAATAACATAATCATTAGCAAACTACATAAACTTAAAGATAAGCTAGTTTAACTCATTTCAATAAAAAATATTTCCCAGTTGAGTTCTGTAGAACAGAATTTTACAAAGTTTTAAGCTAAGAGTACATATATTACTTATATACTTATATTAGATTGATAGTCTCGTCAAGATAATTTCGAATATTGTTAGTGACCAGGTTGGTGGCAAAAAATGTTACTTGTTTGTCAAAATGTCTTAGTTATATATATCTTAAACTTTGAAAATTCTTCTTATACGGCCGTAGCACATTATTAATAGCTTCCCTAAGTACCGTTACTTTATAATATAATCCTTTGGGTGAGCTGGAATCAGAGAGTTGATAAAGCTTCCCTGTTTATATCAACAACCATCGCATTTAATCATGCCAAGCGCAAAAGGTCAAACATAAAACATCAAGTTATCAAGTCTACACTATCTGCAGTATAAAAAATAGCTTCCCAGAAGTTTAAAAGTATGCTTTAGTATAAACGTAGTGGAATGCTACGGCATGGTAAAGTTTTTTTTAGTGGTAGTATCAATTTTTATCATGTTTCCAACTCTTAATGAAATTCTCCGTGAACCATAGATAAATGAGCGTAAGCATATTATGGTCTGTGTCTTTAATGTGGTTTGATAGGATTCATGGATCCACGAATGCTAATGTAATACAGCGCAGCAGCGGTACCACACCACTTGTGGAAGGACTTCTTTTACAAAATAAAGCGGAAAGAGTAGCAAAAGGAAAACAAGAGAAGAATAAATTCCACTTTTGCAAAAGTAAAATGTTTTATGAAGCCAAGTGTTGCCTTTTTGTAGGAAAATGTAGAACTTTATAAAAATATATTCAGACTTACACTTGACTTTAGTTACACAAGATATTATACGCCTAGAAAAGTGAAAGTTGTATTTGTATGTTAGGTATATTCTAATGTTGGTATGCTATTGGCCTGTAACACAAAAAAAAAACTAATAGAATATCAGGGAGCTTTTTGAGTCCGTTGTACTTACGTATTTACTATGGCGCAACTCTTTTGGAGACAATCAATATTTGGCGAAAGGGATCCTTTTCCTGAAGTGTGCCTTATGCCTTCAGTAGTCTCTCCCTTTTTTCTGACTATATTCAAGAGAGGATTCCAAAAGTTTTTCTTATGATACCCTTTGGGAATTAGGAAAGCTTTTCATATCCCACATTCTCCAGCTCCTTTTATTTTACTTTCTCCCAGTCTTGGTCTCCCTCAGAACAAAAAAATGCAATGCAAACGTGGTAGCAGCATGAGACCCCTTCAGTCTTGTCTTAATCTATTGTTAGGCTTACAGTTGGCTTAAGAGGCATCTTTTTCTAGTCTAGGGCTTGGTTTGGTTGAAAAAGAGAGCAAAATAGGTAAATATGAGAACGGGGAAACAACTCCTCTTGTTTCCTTCTTGTAACAGGTTTACGAACATGCTACATAAAGAAAATTTCTATTATGCATTCGGACAAATAAACAGTTCCAAATGTAATTATAGCATTCTAGGACACTTTCCCACACACGTTTTCATAGTGGTTAAATTTGATGTCATTTGTCTTGGTTTCTTGGTGTGTGCGTTTTATAAGGTTTAATTTTCTCCTTGAGTCGAGTAGGATTGTCGACAGATTTTAAAGTGCAATTTGTAGATTGGAGATATGAGAACTATATAGCTTAAACTTTAGAAAAACTTGAGAGAAAGTTATATGCATTAAAATGATGAACAAATCATATTTTTGGAATTTGTTAGTTGCAATTAAACTGAAGATCATTACAAGAAAATAATGACTATAACCGAGTACAAGAGAAGAGTTTAGTAGTGTGCTCATTTAAGTATTCTAATCAAAATCATCTTACATAAGTTAAGAGATTTTTTCTCGGTTTTCAGATAAATGGCAAGTAATGTATTCTTTCCCTCAACAAAGAGACAAAGCTATTTGAAGTTTTAAATTTCTCTAAAAAGAGGAACGTGAAATGCAACACAAAAGATCTTCAGAGTGTGGTGTACTTAATAGCATAACAAAATAAATTGCAAATGTTTATATTTGATTTTGGGATTGGAATTTTTACAATATCCAAATTTATTTAGGCTTTTTATTTAAGACGTAGTCCGAAAAAGCGCATTCGAAGTATGTAATAGAATTTTATGAACACATTCAAAGGGTGCAAACTGTCAATGTGGCAGAACCAACGTGTGCATATTACACCATAAAACTGCTTACAATATTACGAAAACGTCCTTCAATTTTCAATAAACTGTCAGTCCGTTTTTCACAACCTTCCGTTATTTGCGTTCAACGCTTTAGAGATTTTCTGTCAAAGAAGGTTTTCAATTGAAAAACATAACAAACAAATAAGATTCCAAGCCTTAACACATGGTACCCCTTTACATTATGTTTCAAAAATAGTTTGAAGAAGAAAAACAAACTGACAGAATAGTGGTGAATTAAACCTTTTTATAAAATCAACCGAGAATATTCTCTTGACAGGCCATCGTGAATCCTTGAATTGAATGAAGCCTTTTTATTTCCTTAAAATACATTCATTCATACGTAGTTTAGAGTAAACAAATATTTGCTCAAGTTTCAAAAAAAGGTTTTCTGTACTTTCAAAATAAATCAAAGGGAAAACAAACGTGTTCTTAAAGTATTTGTTTGAAAAGATCGTTAGTTAAACCTATTCATCTTCATTTTTACTGCAACATTGTACTATAATATCCCCTTCACAGATTTCTTTATATGTATGTTTCTGTTTACTACGTTTGTTTACAATTGGTTCAGAATTTTGGTTTTAATAATGAAGTAGGCATCATAAAAGACAAACACGCTTCCAATTTGGAATATTTCATATTTAGTACAGCTTATGTATAACCGCAGATTTATCGTTGTAATAACAAGAATTACGCTAACAACTTTTGAAATCCATCACGCCACTCCAAAAACCATTCATGAATGGGCTTGACACAAGCTCCTCACTCTCTTTCCCTCTCTTTCACCACTTACAAAAAAATAAAGGGATCTGAGTGGTGATGGATTAAAAACAACTTTCTTCCAAACGTGTTTTCGAGTGGTATTCCTTCAGCACTCCGGGCTATGGCTATCGCCTATTTTCTACTAAAGTATAGAGGTAGTTCAGTTCGAACATACAAATATTTTCCTATTAGTTTTCTCTTTACGTGCTCAGAACTCTTTGATTTATAATTCATGTTTCGCAAGAAGAAAAATATCGAAATCTACCTTCAAATAGTTGCTGGTCTATATTTTTTGAACCTTTTTGATAGTTGGGTGGGGTGGCGTCTGTTTGTTATCTAATTGGATACACCCACTCAACTGACTCAACCGCTGTTACAAATGGCTGCCTAAGGTACGATGACTAAATTAATGAACCTCAAAAAATATGTACATATACATATATACTAGTTGCTTTGTACTACGCAGTAACTGAAACCCGTAGGATTCCCTTTGGTGAATGTTTTTCAATGAACAGCAGGCATTGATAAAAATCAGGAAAATTCTAAAATCAAAGTAAGTATTATGTCTGCTAGCGACATAACACACTAGAATGCTTTCACTTTCCCAAATTAGCTAATACTGACGTCAAATCGTTTGGGCTAAGTTGTCAAGCCTCAGCTTGCAATTTTACAGCATTGATATATACAAACAAATACGGTGCTGGTTTCGCCTGATGTTTTTACGGACTAGAAAACGTAAAATAATTAGCTTATGCGATTAAGTATATGTATAGACACAAAAGAATTCAGGTATCACAATAAATGCTTCTGTTGGTGAATCAGAGTCATTGTTTTGTGATATGAAAGGTGAAAGCATGCCTAAAGCTAAATTTTATTGTAAAGTAAAACCTCGAAAATTCAATTTTCGTGTCATTTTATGCTGGTGCCAACTTACAAAATTAAAAAAAAATGTACCAACCACATTTAAAACTACGTACGAGGTAGTATACAGCGCCGTTCCTACATTTCTTCACATAAATTATCAAACCAATTCCTTTTAAAAGACGTCATCTCAAGTTGTCATTCCTTGCCTTTCTTTTAGTTGAATACAACCACTTTTACCACATAACATAAGAACATTGCATTGAGAACCCACTACAAAAGTGTTCATACTTTTGAGGAGTTAGGAAAAATAAAGTTTTATAAAAGGTATTGAAGTAGTAAAACCTTTCAGCATTATTCAGTTCTAAGTAAAATATTGAATATAGCTTTGAAAAAAATTTAAGACAAAGCTCGATGAAAAGATGTGTTCCTGCATGACAGAAGACTATGTAAGCAGTTCAGTTCAGATTCGGAAACGAGAAACCATTATAAATATGCTGAAACCAAAAATCTTTGGATGATAAAACCAAACAAGAAAAGATTTTCAAAGAACAAAGCAATGTGCATGTGGTACGTAAAAGTGCACACAAAAGTGGAAAATGAAACGTATTCTCCCCATATTGCGGCAGCTGAATGATAAGAAATTCAACTGAACAGTAGAACGTGTCGTTTTGAATTGAAAAACATTGTTTAGAATGATATATAACGATTTTTTACGGTACATAAAGGCTTAGTTTACGCTTTACACTTATTTTGTTTTGAATACAGTACTAATGTATATCAACTGCACTAGATGCTAACTTTTTTGTTAACTATAAAACGAAACCCGTTCCGCTGTACAGTACCTCAGGCTATAAGGTAATACACACAAATTAAAGTTCTTTCATATCCATTAGCTTAAAACAGTTTATTGCACCATGGAACACTTTTCTTGGAACCAAAATACTTTTCGTTAAATTTCACAATGCCCCTGTTGATGTTTTACTCTTGTTCATAAAAGTACACGTCATTTCCAAGACCTTCAGGAAACATTTTCTATTCCGTGTAAAATATGATTAGTAATTTAGAAGTACCAGTTAACTTATTGAATTCTTATCTGAAGGTTTAAGAATTTAACCAACGAAACCCTAAAGAGTCGGCTATAAAATTTCAGTGACAAAATAAAACGAACGTGTCACTTGCATGCTTGTCCCATTTTGTTGTTATAATAAAAATAATTGGAAGGGAGGAGGGGACGTGTGTGAGAAATGAGGTGCCATATCCAACACTAACTACTTGATATTTTCGGTAGAGTTGGAAACGAGGTAAAAATGACGGGAGGACAACAGACCTTGAAATAGTAAAGCAAAACAGTAATATGCATTTAATGTCAAGTAGTATGGTATAGCTGCGAATTTCAAAAATTATATTTGCGAAAATGAAAACTGCCTATTTTTGGCGTATAATTATAGTCATCTCGTTACTCTTATAGTTTTTTTTAAGATTCAGAATTTAAAAACATAGCTTTTTATTTTATTTGCAACTCCCCAGTTAAAATAGAATATACTTTTAAATGTGAAATGTCTGAAAAATAAACAAATTGACGACTTATACAAGAAATAAAATAAGTAATGGGAATACGAATGGGAATCAGAAAAAAAAAAAAAATTCTATAAAAAGTTCGAAGGCTTGCTGAAAAGGCAAACAATAAATTAAAGTTGTCACCTCGGAAAGAAAATGGAAAAAGCCAATACTAACGACTGCCCTTGAACTATACAAAGTATTCCAGCATTTGATAAATACTGGCCGTTTGGCCTTTATTATAACAAATTTTTACATAAAATGTAGTTAAGCATGTACTTATGTACATATAAGAAGAAACAACTTTCAAAGCATTAGGTCTCGTCGCGTCGTCTACATATATTGCCCAAGGAATTTTCTGAATTATAAAATGAAGCACGAAAACTATTGGGAATCGACAACTATGCATGTTCATACACAAATTCAATTTTTCTTAGATAACTAACTCAAAAGAGAGAGAATGCCGCTGGCGAAATTCACCCAATTATGTAATAATAAGAAAATTGGATCGATATAAATTTTACACTTTATAGCCGCCCACACATGAAAATGTACGGCTGAACTGTGATTGTGACTTTCCGTGTGATGTAAGTACATGTCTATAAATACCTATTTTAGAATCTGACAAATATTTTTTTTATGTAACACACACACTTTGTTGTTTACTTCGATGTGCTTACGGAAGTTTACTAGTTTTCAAAAAACTTGTAATACATTTCCTTTTAATGTTACGTGCGTGGGAGGACTCCTGATTATTTACCAGATTTTTGCATTTTTCTTTTGACATTGTTTGTTTACCAGTAAAAAACGCGCTTTTGGAATGGCTTTTTCGTAGTTCTTTAGAGCATTATAACTTTCCATAGACTACATTCATTTTGATGCTGATGTTTTTTAAAATAAAGTAAAAGCGGAGGGTTGAATGCGATGCGAGTGAATGAAAGTTTAAACTCATTATTATGCCTAAAAAAACTTGCATTCTTTTTCAAAGTATCTCAGTTAAAATCTCAATATCAATCGAGATTCTATTTTACTTCCACACTGAATAATGCAATCCATTTCTGTCAGCATTTATTTGAACATTCCAGTACTTAACGGAAAACTAAATCATTTTTACTTATTTTTTAGTAACAAATATAATCTGGTTGAAAACATGCCATTATGAGCAGTGCTTCAATGAACAACGCAGTTTTTACAAAAATACATTGGGGGTATTCATTCGCCTGTACGTTAAACTGTTAAGGCATTAAAACGCGTTATCCGTTAAAACTGTTAACGCTTTA
>JAQIWN010002618.1:0-15212 GCA_034699025.1 Entomobrya cf. arborea Gr-Col-00668 | reverse complement strand
CATTTCAAATGCATCAATCGGCGTCACCAATAAACCAGAATCGGTTCCCCCAGACAAAGTACTTGGCACACTTTCCCCGGGTTGTTTTTCTCTTCTCTCATGAATCGGATGATTCAGGGATACCATCACCAGTGAAAATCCCAGCATGAATATTGACAGTACAGCCAAAAATCTTGACAAATCTTTCATCAAATTTCCAATAATAATCGCCCAAGGTCCAAACAGGAAATGAAATGACAGGAAATCCAATATTTGTATACAAGCTGATAAAATAGCTAATCCAAATAATTGATCTCTGATGTACAGCCATGTTCCTTGTTCTTCCCTTTCCGCAAATATGGCAACAATGTGTACAATCATAGCCATATAAGAAAATAAAAGTACCAAAATTTTAAAGAATCCTAATCCGGATTTATCCGAAGGGTTTGTCAATTCTGCAACTAGTAGTCCACCAAGCCAAGCGAATAAAAAGTATTCGAACCAATAAGGTGATAAGTCTTGCCTTATAGGCAATACAGGTATAATTGGTGTTGCAGCGGTTAAACTCATCAGCATCATTAGATGAATATGTGAGGTTAAATAACTCATAAATTTTATAATCGGAATTTTATTATAAGATATCCCAAACGGCATTGAAATTGTTATCCAAACTGGTGGAATAAATACACAGGCAACGAAAACAAGAAGTAACTGTATATCCGCCCATTCGACTAATTGCCCCACCCAAATTTCTTGAAGATATCGTTGAACGACGGTGTGTGCGATGACTTCCTTTTGCTCGCATTCAATTAAAACGTCTAAAAATTCAACACCTTTTCGATCTACGGAGCCAAGTACTTTTGCAGGTGTTTCAGCGCCGCAAGCTAAGGCCAGTAGTTCGGTTGCCATGGCACTACAGTGTTCTGAAGCTGCTAGAAGATCTTTCGCTCGTTCCTTTTCCCGGGTGCTGACATACACTAAAAATGATGACATTTTTGCCGCTACTTCTACAGGTGCTGGGGAACTTAGAACGAATTCGTCTATAGGCTCGTTATCGATATTTTTCCCGCAAACTGTCAAATTATACACGAACTCCTTATCTTCCAGTAAGCCATAAGTATCATGTTCCTTTTTCATTAGATAGCTTAAAACTTCATTATGATTTTCAGCAGCCGCAAACCAAATTGCACTTTGCCCCTTACTCGTTTTAGCTAGTGGACTCGCACCGCTTTCAACCAGTAACCGGACGACTTCTAAATGACCCGACTGACTAGCACAGATCAAAGGTGTCCAAAGTTCTTTATCAATAGCATCTATTTCCGCCCCCTGACCTAAAAGCACCTCTGCCATTTGTTTATGTCCAAATACTGCTGCAATATGTAATCCAGTTTTTCCACTAGCGTCCTTACTTTCCAATAGCTCGGAAGATCGACTTAGTAGCAGTCCTACTACCGTACTATGACCTCCTTTGCAAGCCAAGTGTAATGGGTTAAATCCAAAGTTTGCCGTTCCCGCGTCAACTTGGACTCCTTCAAAGTTCAATAATAACCGTACTACATTTTCCTCTCCAGAATATGCCGCCATGTGTAATGGCGTTAATCCCGACTCCGTTCCCAAATCTTTTATAAATGCAGTTTGTATAGAAAGTGGTGGATCAGTTCCTTGAGTAGCTGGTATATACTGCAGTAAATCTCTCACCGTCTCACTTTGCCCATAATACGCTGCAATATGCAACGCACTCATTCCAAGTTTTCTACTTGTCAAATTAATCGAATCCTGTTGCACGTTTCTAAGCGCTTCTAAAACGTTCATGTGTCCATTTTTAGCAGACAAATGAGCCGCTGTGTAACCTAATCTATTTTCGTCACTAGCACTTGCCCCAGCATCCAACAGCGTTTTCACTAAATCCGCATGCCCACCTTCAGCCGCCAACTGTAGCGCTGTAGCATCTGTACTCCTATTCCTCGCATTGATAACCCCCTCCTTATCAAACTTCATTAATTCCTCCAACACACTCACACTTCCCTGCATCGCCGCCAAATGTGCACAAGTGCTGCCATCTTTCGTAAAGCTACTTCCCAACTGTGGACTCTGTTTCAAAAACAGCCTAATCACCTCCGCATGATTATTCTGCGCCGCAAGATGCAAAGGCTTCTGTCCCTTATCATCCGTAGCATCCGGATTTGCCCTTAACCCCATCAACAAACTACACACCTTCAACTGCCCATGTTCCGCCGCCAAATGCAAAGGCGTCTGCTTCTTCAACGTTAACGCATCCACCGCCGCACCATGCGTCTGTATCAGAAATATACACAACTTCGTAAACCCCTTCATCGCCGCCAAATGTAACGCCGTTAACCCCACTCTTGACTTCGCATTTATAAACGCCTTAGCATTTAACAAAATCCCACAAATCTCCTCATACCCATTTTCCGCCGCTAGATGGAGCCCACTCCTCCCCTCCGTATCAAATACATCCACCCTCGCATTAAAATCCAGCAACGTCTGCACCACACTCGTATGCCCCCTCCGACTAGCAATCAATAAAGGGCTCCATCCCTTATTCGTCTGCCTATTCAGCGCCCTCTGGCTATCCGCCGGTAACAATCGACTCAACATCTCAATCAAAGTCTCATTATTCCCCTCCTTACAAGCATAATGAAAACAGCTCTCATTACTATCCTTCGTCAATCTACTAGTACTCGCGCCCCCATCCAGTAACAACCTCACAATATTCGGCCCAATCTCCTCTTTACTCATCTGCAAATCTTGATCCACACTCCGTATCCTCGTCGCATTCAACCTCGCCGCGTAATGAAGTGCACTTTCACCCTTCGTTGTAACCATGTTAATATACAAAGTGCACTCATTCGCCGTCTTTGTCGCCTTCACATGTTCCAACAATGCTTTCACCACTCTATAATGCCCATATCTACATGCAGCATGTAACGGCGTATCTCCATCCTTCCCTTTTTGTTGAGGATTAGCGCCGTCCCTTAACAGCAACTCAATAATCTTAAGTCTTCCATATCTCGCGGCAACATGCAAAGGGGTCTCTCCACTTTCCATTGTGATATTCGGCTCCGCCCCCGATTTCAGCAACATCGCCGCACACTTTTCGCCATTTGTCACCCTCGCCGCTATATGCAGCGGAGTCTCCTGATCCTTACCCCCTTGAATATGAACCTGTGCCCCATACCCCAACAGCGTCTCAACAACTTGCGGTTTAACAGCCTCCACCGCAATATGCAGCGCCGTAAAATTGTCATTAGTAACAGCATCCACATTTTCTCCCTTCGCCAATAACTTTTGAATCATTCCCGCGTGTCCATTTCTAGCAGCAATGTGTATACTCCTAGCGCCCCCTTTATTAGGCATTTGCAATGGAACCCCCTTCCTAAACAAGGCCAACGCAGTCTCCGGATGCCCATGCAAACTAGCAATGTGCATCAAAGTGCTGCCATCTCTCGCCCTCTCAAAAACACTCACTTTAAACTTATCCGCCAGTAAATCCACCAATGGCGTATTTCCATTCATTGCCGCCAAAAATATTGGCGTCCTATCCTCATTGTCAGTCAGATGAGGATTCGCCTTACAAAGATAGAAAAATTTACACAAGTTCTCATCCCCAATTTCCGCCGCAATATGTAATGGCGTTTGCCCTAAAGCATTCTGTGTATTCACATCACATCCCGAATCAACCAACGCCCTAATCATCTCCAAATCCTTTTGCCTCGTCGCAATATGCATCGGTGTATCCCCATTTTCACCAACTTTCTCCGTCAACTGCTCATCCGCCATACAACTCAACAACTCCTGCACCGCCCCCTGATGTCCATTTTTCAAAGCTGTTAACAACGGAATCTCCCCCTCCTCATTCTTCACAAGTCTCGCATCCTTTGGCAATGCCGCCAACAATGTCCTCAGTACCGCCGTCACATGACCACTCTTTTTTCTCGAACAAGCCAAATCCAAAACTTTCTCCGTTATCGGCGCCCCCTTCTCCAATAAACATTTTATCACCTCCTCTCTTCCATGCATTGCCGCAAGTCCCATACAATCCAGCCCCCCATCCTTACTTTCCCTTGTCTCCACATCACACCCAAGTTTAATCATCCTTTCCACTTGCCCAATCCTATTATCTTTAATAGCAAACATTAAAGGTGTCCATCCACTTCCTTCATCCTTTAAATCCTTCACCAGCTTACCCCCCTCCCCATCCCCCCTCCTTACCTTTTTCTCAAAGTGTCTTAAATGGCTGTCCACCCCATACCATTCCCCACTCTGACAAAGCTGTAGTAGCCTCATAGCAACCGCCGAATCCCTCAATTTCACCTCCTCTTCCCCCAGCACAGTACCAGGCGGTGGGTCATCACTTGAATCAGACGTCACAGAAGCCACATTTCCCGAGTCGTCATTTCCCCGGGATTTCCTCGCCGAATTTTCAAATTCATCGTCACCACTGCTGCTATTACTTACATTACTTCCCCCAGTCCTACCCTTTCCCCCTTTGGTCCCCACAGAAAACTTGACACTATGCTTCACATTATGTTGACCATGACCACCACCACCGGAAGAAGTTGCTGTGTTCACCTTTCTCTTCTGCTTTTTCCCTGTTGGATGGCTATATCGACTAAATTTAGTCAATCCCGATTTTGCCCCTCCATCTCCCTCCACTCCAGAATATACACCATCATCCTCCTCGTATTCCTCATCCCCCTCCATCGCCAACTCCACACTAGACGCCCCCACATCCCCATGGGATAACGTTCTTCGTGTTGTAGTGCCCCTTCCCCCACTGTGAAGACTACTGTAATCCCCTTCCTCCACCACTGAACCTCCTGCTCCGCCATTTTCCTGAAGTTTCCTTTCTTTGCTTCGTCTTCTCTGCCTTTTCTCTAAAGTACTTCTCTCAAATTCCTTCAACTGCTCCTCTTCTCTCAAATACAACTCGTCTTCAAGTTCATTCAAATAAGTAGAACGTATACCAGTAGAATAAACAGACTCTGGTACAGGAATTCTAGATTTGGAAACATCTGGTATCGGATTTCCGGTGGAAGTTGATGATGATGATGCTTCATCTTTTTTACTTTCAGAAACTTTCTCCTTCATTTTGACAAAACTTTCACTGTCACAAGTCAATGTACAAATGGGAAATGAAATAATGTATTGGGTTGACCATCCGCTTTTATAAATTTGGGAGAGTTTTCACTTTGCTGAAAGTGACAGTGATGATTAGGAACGCGTGTTCTCGTTTCCGGTTCGATTCCATTTTCTCGCTGCCACGCTGTTATTAGGTGACATCAACATCACCCATTTCTATAAGTGTCATTAAGGTAATGCGAGATCGTGCTCTAGTTTACTTGTTTTACTAAGCTTGTAGCTTACGATCATTTATTCTCGATTTAAGATTTTTATCACACATTTTGTGTCAACATATAAAGTTATTTGCAATCACGTTTGTCATGTACTACTAGCATCGCATCGGTAAAGGAAAGCATATAATCGTACATAAGTGCATTAACATAAAATCTCATAAAAAATGGAAGGCATTTCGAAATGAAAAAAAAATACTGCTGTAAAAATATCCGCATCAAAATTCGATCCATTTCAGGTGAAAGAAATGAAAACTAATGAATGCATTTTGGCAGGTTAGGTCACAAAAATGTTTGTATTTAGTATGTCACGTTGTTTGAAGCGTGATGCAAACTTGGATGTCAATTGTATTTCAAGCTTGGTGTGGCACACAAATTATAAAATATCGTGAAAATCCTGAAACAATAAACTTAATGCTTGCCTACTGATCCATTTTTTGACGTCGTATTTTCTCGATATATTGTGGATGACTTTTTTAAAAAAAAAAACGTAATTTATTTTCGAGACTTTCAATATGTTTTGAATCGAAAAAATACTCATTTGAATAAAAATTTAATATCCATTTTGAGAGAAAACATATTTGACGTTTCTACCATGGATGTTTCTACTAGAGTAAATAATTTTTTGTACCGTTTTGTTCGGGTCTAAGAAAAATACCCGTATTTAAACAAACCTTTAAACAAGACAGTGCATTTAAACTGAAAATTATCTTCTGAAAGAAGTTCTATGGATAATTGTTGTTTACATTTCAAACAATTAGTGAGAGTTTAAGTTGAGAATACATAGTGTTTTTACTGCTGTATTCAGAATTGTTTATCTGTTTTACTAGTCTTATAAACTATAACGAAGCAAACAATTGGAATGTAATTGATTTTCAGTCCAATAAGTTCCTAAATTGCAATATAACAACACAAGTTTAATTTGTATGTTCTCGTATCTTTATCTTGATTAAATCATCAAAATTAGAAAAGTTTTCACGAAATGAGTAAAGCTTCCTACTTTAATTACCAAACAGCTTTAAGTTGTTTTAGTACAAATTACGTTAAAGGCATTTGGCATTCACTTTATTCAAAGTTATCAACTTTTTTCTTCGCTCCTTTTATTTAATATGTGGGTCGATAAATGTTTGATTAAACACTCGTTGGATTCCAAAATATAACTTACTCATAGTACATGTTATGCTGGGAAAAATAAAATATCAATTATAAATTTAAATTAAGTCTGTTGTTGCCTCATTCCTCGTATTCGATTATTCATAAGCGCATTTGGACCTTATGTGTGGGATCTTGGAACGTAACCAGCTTTATCCATTATAAAACAGCAAAGGGTAATTTTTAATTCGTCATTAGTGTAGTTGAGTAACTTTTGTTTCCTCCTCTGAAAGAAAACAACAAATATTTGTTATCTTTAACAACCTACCCGTTTAGAATGCTAATATTTAAGTCTTAACTAGACCGGGGGAATTAACAGATGTTGATTATCTTAATGTGCATGGTATGTTTTTAATTAGGTAAAATAAATGTTATCTAATAATTACCAAGTTTATCTAGTCACCTTACAAAGGAAAATTTAACAAAATTACTTAATTCTGTAAACTATGTGAACGATTTTAATTTTCAGGTAACATTTAATGGAAACACTACTGTTCACAGTACTTGCACTTTCCACCTACCAATGCTACACACCTGTTTATAGTTCTTATTCGCACAAAAAACTTACATCAAAGGAATTCTCAGAGAACATGTTTTACGAGAAAATGTTACTGTTAATTATGACACAGATGATGTTATAAAGTTGTAAATCAGCAGGTGAAATTAGATGAAACACAAACAATTCTCAGATTTTACAGTCGTTAGTACGAATGTATTAAAAGCTTCAGTGAAATTATAAACCAAGGGAGAATAATGTTACCTCACTATGAAACTAAATAAACCTATCTCTAGACCTTTTTGTTACTATCAACGTATCTTCTAATACAAAATTTGTAGTTTATATTTGATCAACAATTAATAATAAAATTAAATGTTTCTGTTTCACTTTCCTCCTTTTAAATAAAATAATCATTGGATACTTTTCATTGGATACTTTATTCAACATTTTGAGCGGCAATTTTACACTTGGTAGAATCGAAATACTCGTCATCGTCAATTTTCCTATTACAATTATCTTACTCGGATTGCCACGAGGCTTTAGATAGCGCCAACCGGCTGCTGGCCAATGTGTTCAACAATCTTTCACAATTTAATTATAATTAATATTTGAAATCTTAATTATGGATCGAAATCCGCGACGGAGCTCATCTAGAGGCACAGGGAAAACCACTCTGTTGTTGTTGTGAGGAAAAAACCCGTGCCGTCATCAGGATTCGAATCCAGGACCCATTTGGTCTAGAGAAGTGCGCTGCCAAACTCCTCCACGCTGCCCCGCCCTCTTTTAGAATGATCTAGGCTTCTTCCTTTGTAGTATCATATCAAAAGCTGAATTTGATCCATTTTTTACACTTTGCAAGGAAAATCACAGTTCAATTTCGTAATGACAACAAAATAGAGCCACAGTACTTTTGTTCTTTGTTCATACGCTTTGTCGCTAGGTTAAAAGCTTCTATTCAACAAAAAAGAAAGATCAGGAAAGGCATTTCCTCAATTTTGAAAGCTAAATAGCATTACGTTAGCAAAAACCCAATATGCTTTGTAAAAATTTCATCCAAGGTTAACATTGACCCTCTTTATAAAAATGTGTCCTTCAAAAGACAATGTAGCAGATGGTCAAACCAATTTAGTAATTGTTTCAAGTATTTCTAGCATAAGCCTTCTTTTATGACAACTAAAGTATAAATAAATGTGAATTATTTAAATGCCAAGTTCTAATTTACGAGAGTGAAAATTTAACACATTAGTTTGCATCTACTTTACTTTCTACTTAACATATATGTGGAGTTAGGTTGGTTACAGTAAAGTAAACTGTGCGAAAAATATTGTAATTCCTGCTTCACGTTTTTATTTTCTTGAGGGTATTATACAAGTACATCAGCTTCAACTTGATGAAAAAGTATTTCTCAAGGTACTGCGTTAGTTTTCGATGTACAAAGTTTTTAAGTTTTTTAATGATTAAAACTACATGTCATGTAATCAACACAAGCAGTTTTTCTCATTTAAAATACATGCATGAAAAGCACATAGTAAAAGACAACAAGTGAACTTTAATATTATCACGTTTTAACCACTCTCATTTATCGTGCATTCCATATTATCAGTTGGATTATTTTAACGTCGTTATCATACAAACAAAAACCACCATGTTAAGCAGCATGTTGCCAAAAGAGTCCGTATAAATATGGATATTTTCAACAGCTTTCACATGCTTCCTTGATTTCTTCTTTGTTTACGCAACATCATTGGTTTTTTGAAAATTTAAACTACAGTCAAGTAAAAAAGGTTTGGTTTTGTAGTGTGAATTTAATCCTAAAATCATGTCTTATCGAGAATAAAATAAAGGCATTTTATTTTTCCACTTAGTTAAATAAAAAACATCATTTTCATTTCACGACGGAAATCGGCCAACCAAGGACACATCCATTTTAAGTAAGCCAATGTGAATTAAATGAAAGAAATGTAATGAGAATTCTGCGGAAACTTGCTTATCCGGTGTTACTTCGTACACTCAAGATTAGTGACAGTACAAGTACATCTGTTCGTATAGTATATTTCCTTTGTAAAAGCCTTTTTACTTGGAGTTTTTGTTTAAACCATGTACTGGTTGCTGGTTCTTACTAAAGATTCAATACAGCTAAACAATTTTAAACTTCTTTACTAAAGATATATCTACGCAAGACGTAAAAGCTTTTTTACGGTATGTTGTTCCATATTTAAATATCTCAGAACAAAAATTAAGTACATCCATAAAATCAAAATTAATACGTAGGCGTACAAGAGGATGTTGAAGTAAATCATGCATAACTATTTGATGAAAAGTATTTTCTGCATGTTTCGAGTGACAAGAACGTGAAACTTTATAAGCAACAAGGAATATTAATAACAAATGACTACAAAAAAATAAACTCTACTTTTGTTCAAGCTTATATATATTTTTAACTCGAAAATTATGTTTAAACTTAAAATTATGATTATGAAAAATTAAGTAGCCTCCTAGAACTAAAAACCCCAAACTTTGTATTATAATTGGAAAACAAAATATTTATTTTCTTAACTTGGAATTTGTTACTGACACATAAAATACTACTATATGAGCGAAGTGATCATTGCAAGTAATATAAGTTGCTTCTTTATTTACCGCACATCGAAAAAAATCCTGGAAGTGCGCAGGTACAGCTTGTTTGAGGAGTTCCATAAAACATTGACGTGTAGAAGCAACAGAATTGACCCCCACACATCTAAATTGCATAGATTACAAATTAAAACGTATGTTTATTTAATCAAAATTTTAAATTGTAATTAAGTCACCAATGTTAGTCTCTAAAATAATGAGATCAACTAAATATTAATTTAAAGTATTTTACTCACTTCGGGATAAGTTGGCTGTTTGATAACGTCTTGTTCAGATATTGATGTTATACTTTGATTTTTACTTGAATTTTCGTCTGTTAAAGGATATGGGTAACTTGAAACAGAAAATTCGGTTATAGCAATGACTGCTATAAGTATCATAACGGTAAGAAGTCTCATATTTAAAGAACGATACAAAACCAATTGTTTTACATAAACTGAAAACAATTTTGTATTCTAATTTATCTTCGAGCTGAACTGTATTAAATTACTGTTGTTTTTACTTGTAGTCGTATGAGTATACTAAAATCAGTAATACAGATTTTTACAGAAAGAACTCATAAAAATAAAACAGCCTTTTTCAATCTGATTTTAAGCAAAGTTGACACAAAAACAATGCAGCAAAGTATGTGCCAACCAAATAAAGACGTGTGTAAAATTTGAGTGCACTGGATGTATCCGGTTTAAAACCCAATGTGTTGGGACATATTTTGTGTTCATACTGAACTCAGTTTTAGAAAGGTAGGGGATATCCAACCTGAAAAATATATTGATTGTATTGTGACATTGGTTAAATGAGAAATGGACAAATTTGTCATCGACGTCTGTCGAAACTCCACAATTTTGATTTTTAAAGTGTATGTCATGAAATGCATGTATTTTCCATGCAGTGTCGTTTTATTAGTTGATTTGTATATACATTAAAATCATGCCTTCTGAAACATATTGCACGAAAAAGATCTCCAGAGGATAAAAAATGATGGATTTCATACAAAACATTTAAATGAGAATGATACCAAAATGAAAATTCACATTAAAAATTTCAATTTGCTAATAGCATACCTTCAAATACTCACCATGACCAAATTATATCTCTTATATGGAAAGAGTAAAAATGATACAAAGAAAGTGGTGTGGCGTCGTTTAGAGCACTCAAGTCTAGAGTGTCTTTCATCAAATCATTTAGCTCCAAAAACTATAATATTTTCAAATATTTCAAGTACCAAGAGCGAAGGTTATTTACTCTGCTCGATCATCAGGTAAATGAGACCTATTTTTAAGAGTTGTGAAATAAAAGTATTTACATTAAACAGCTATTATAAGTTTCCCCATATCTTATGGAACTCGCAGTTGGGTGGTGTGCTTAAAAAGATACTCTCAACAACATTCGAAAAAAGGTTCTAAAACATTTAAAAGGTTTTCAATTGTTATGATTTCCCTTGTGCTTTGGAATGATGGCCCGAAATGATAAAATGGGGAACAAAAATATCAAAGTCTACTTTGTGAGAATCCTCCCAGATTTAATTAAATAATTAATAGTGAACGTTATCCTTCCAGGTTGCATATGTTTCATAACGTGTGTACTTGTGCAATTTTACTTCCTAAAAGACTCAAAATACTACTAGTGGAGTGATGCAGGGTCACACAAATTCGTGACGACATAGGGTGTGGGATAGATTACACAGGTGTGGTCAATCTGTACCCGCCAATTTATACCCAACAAAACTATACGAGCGACATACTATACTCCTGCGATTTGAGTTTAGATGAGGTTATGTTTGAAGTCATATTAGGTTTGACTGTCAAACAATAAAATATAGAAATCGTAAATTGAAATAAAAAAATGGGACTATGGCGGAGATCAATTTCGTTTTATGAACTCTTTTCGATTGCTTTTTGTTTGAACCTATTTAATTTTCCAACCATATTTTTTGGTCATTGGTCATAGTTTTATCGCGAATCCCTCAATCAAAGTGTCAATAGCAATAATGAAACTTCTGACACCGGAAAATATTTAAAGTTGTAATCAGTTTAGTTTCTAGTATATCTTAAAGTACATAAGTAACCTTAATAGTATATAACCTCATGTTGTGGTTAAACCATGTGAGTTATAACTCATATTGAATCTACAAGCTCACCCTGATCTGATTTTAGAACTGAGATTTTCCGAATAATAAGCAAATTCGACTTTTTTAATTTGTACCACTTACATGATTTCATATCCATTTTTTACCCTGCAATGCTTTGCTATGACATTGACATAGTATACTTACGTTAGACTATATCTAAAAAATGCTAAATCACACCTTTACCTAACAGCTTAAAAAACTAATCTGGAGTAAATCATCCATTATGTTCGAAAAATCTGAGTGCTGAGAAGAAATCAATTTTAATTTTACGCTCAACTTCAGACGTGACAATGAAGAAAGCCCATGTATAGTAGTAGTTCGTGAGCTTTATTTAAGTTAGGAGCCCTTCATCTACTATGCTTGTAAGACGAGTAATGATATAGACTATAGAAAATGAAAATCGACAAATTTTTCATCATTATTTCATTCCTTCGTTCATTCTTACGATCGTAAGACACTTATAAAGTGGAATATCGTATGGATTTAGATTGATAAAATTCACTCCATGTTGTTGAAATTCCTGGAAACAGCTTAATAATACTTGACGTGCTTGACATTTGAATTATTTTTTTCAACATTATTTAGAAAAAAATAGTTAAGAATATAGTCAGCTGTCTGTAAAATTTTGTCAAATAACAGAAAAAAGTTCCATCGTTTCAATAGATGCGTAATACAACAAAAATACCTTGAGAAATTCTATTTCAAATTGTATTCCTATCTGTATTAGCCCTGTATTTCCATTTAGACTGAATTTATTCATCTGCAAAATTTCAAGAGCTGTTCCCGTTTTTTTCCCAACATCATCCACCCAAATACGTAAGTTCATTGATTTTCATTTGCAAACTACCACTACTACGATATTCGTTTTCCAAATATAGTCGAAAACATTCCACTTTTACTTTCCTGTTCCCTATCTCTTATCTCTTACGCATTTACAGTTTTACGATGAAAGCTCAAGCCAAGGATAAAGAAATACGTGTTCCGTTCCGAAAACATCATCATCAAATTTATGCAGATATAATGCCGCACAGGGCTACGTGCAGACGTTTATCTTAGTTATTGTGCACTCTACATGCAAAATATAACTTGTTTCCGGGTTATAAAACTAGCACGCATCTTTTCATTTTATGGCAATCACCATCAAAATGACTGGTATTTAGATGTTTACAAGTAAATAGATATGTTTGATAGCAAAGTTTAACAGCAAAATTGAAAGTTGTGTTGGCGCCTGGGGTCATATGGATATAAGTCACTAAAGTAGTAGTAATGATGTTGTTGACATCACGGATCAAGGTATCAGTGTCAAACACATAAAACGGGGATATGAGTTGTACGTGTGAGCGTCTCCTCTTATCTCTATTGGGAATCGTACATAGCCGTATGCACGGATGCGAAGAAAGATGACAAGATCAGCTTTTCGTCTTGTGGGCATAGGGATTTTATATTTTTGGAAGTGAAAATACATACAAGTGTACTTTGAACATAAAAACCTATACAAACCTTCTATACTCTTGAGGCGGGTGCCTTTTGTCGTCTTTTGGAATTACCTGTATGTGTAGTCCTTGACACCATTGAATTTTACAGCATAAGAAATAACCCAATATGTCACAGAAGAAGCTTTATTTAACGGGTATTTGTTGCATTGATGATGTTTTTGATTATGGTACATGACTTTCATCTCATTCGAAGTCTTCTGAGGCAATCTTACTACTGATTCTGTACACATTCAATCAATCTGAGAAGATATCAAACACTCTAGCTTTGAGTTCTTGGGAACGTGTTCATTATACAGCGGGTATATCATAACGTTACACATGTAGTAATAAAGAGCTTCTAAGAATGATAATTAATTATTAATTACATAAGGGTCAGTGTGGAACCGAGGTCCGATTAAATGAAGCCTCTTATCCAACACATTTTGATTAACTTTATGTCAAAAGAAACTAATTTTTCATTTTTAGGATTATTGCATTGAAGTCTAATAAATATGTTATATCCTTTTACTTTGAAAGTAAATACTACTGATGGCATATTCGCTCAATGTATATTGTAAAATTAAGGTGGTAGCATTTCTCCACGAAATGAAATTTCACCGTAATGGCTTACAATATTTTATGAAGATAAAAGGTTAAACTGTACTGTACAGTAATGTTGAAATTATCAAAGAATTATTATGATCGTTCATGTTATGATTAACCGATTCTCTTCAAACGTAACACACATACTTCAGGTTACATTGCCAGTGATTTGCAGTCACTGGCTGGGTTCTAACCCCCCAGGGAAACAAAAAAGGTCACATGTTGGGTTTTGAGGATTTTAAAAATATTATTTTGATGGAGAGTGCAAAGCAAAACAATTTTTTGTAACTGTCCATAAGTAAAATCTAGGTTTTCTGGTAAAATTGGAAACGTGAAAAGTGCCGCTAACCCACAAACCTAATCGGCTACAAATAAAATCAGTCCCAAAATAATAAACGACATTGTTTGTACAGTCCTAATTCCAAAAAGTTATCCTTGTAAAGTTGGATTAGTGGAAAACGTCATTACATCTCCCATTATTTTACATACTTGGTTAGAGTTGAGTGATCACATACTTACTGTGGGGAAATAAACATACCATTTTGCGTCAATAAGAGATCCTAAAGAAACTACACAGACAACCCTGAGTTAAAACTCATTATTTTGTTGCCTTGTTGCATCCAATAAAATTTTTTGAATTTATACTTCCTCATCCTTTACCCATTAAAAATAATTACTTGTTTACTTTTATGAATCATTTGGTCACAATGAGCGATTCCTTTAAAACATAGTTTTTCCTTGTTAAATTTATTGATTATAATAAATTCCGAATAATTTTAAAAGGCCAAAATTTAGCTACTTTCACGAGTAAGTTAGTAAACCACTTCAAACGGGGAAGAAAGAATCGGGTTCGAAGGTCTCTTTTTAAAAAACACAAAACATATTTCACACAATATAAATTCATAATCATTGAAACTGATTCGTATTCCTAGAACATTTTTCTAGTTTACGAAAGGTTCGAAATAAAATGAAATCTACGCAAATAATCAAAAAAACATGAAAGTGTGAGTTTCAGTTTACTAAATCCACAGAAAGAAGACTATTCAAAATTCATCTGCACATCTGAGAATAATCTTTTGCTACAGCTTCCAATATTTAAATTTAATACTGCATTGTCACTCAACGAACTTTGAAATATTCTCGAAATAAAAGTGCTGATATCATGTACATGTAAATATAATGTTGGAACTGTTTAGAATTTTCTTTCATCATTCCATAGTTTCCTTACACGCGTACGTGTAGGCGGGTAATAACAAGGTTGCAAATTTAGGATTTGCAGTCTCTCCTCAGTGGATTAATTAAACCGTTATTACAAAGTGCAACACAGTGCAATTGTTTACAACAACAAAATAAATGTTAAAACAATA
>JAQIWN010002617.1:0-15213 GCA_034699025.1 Entomobrya cf. arborea Gr-Col-00668 | reverse complement strand
ATGAATGAATTTTTATTTCGTGACCGTGTTGGCATGCTGCCACCTCAAGAAATAGATTATGGAACGTAATCAAACAAGCTTATCTGAAGTTCTGAAAATTACAAAAGATACATGAAAGTACAAAATCCATACTAACAACAGCATCACCTCTTTTATGTATGGTAAACCTTAGATTTAAGTACAATGAATGATCTAATTTATTGCGTGTAAGATGGTACGTGAGATATGTGTATATTTTCATATTCATTTATTGCTATCAAGAGGAGCATATTTATATTTTGTTTGTGCACTCTTCTGTGCCAGAGAATAATAGTTGTTTATTCCCTGGCTATGGGATTCATGTTCAATGTAAATTCACGCTGACTGACGCAAATGACTTTTTAAAAGTTCCTGTGTATTTTTAATGTTAGGTAGGTAGGTATGCTATATACTTATGTCTTTAAATACTCTTATAGGTATGTATATACCTATATTAATTTATAATTTTAGGCTAGCATATACTTTGAATTTAGCGTCTAAGGTAGCAAAAATAGTTTGGTACCTTTTACATTCAACTTCGTCAGTTTCATTGTCTTATGTATATTGTCCAGCCATCTTCTTGTTTGCTCATGAGCTAGGTATCTGTCATTACTTTTAATTTAAAAAATATATTTTTGAATGGATCTCCAAATCGTATAATTCAAAGTCAGGCATAACATGTCGGTACATCAGCACGTTTAGTTAGGTATAAAACAAAACGTTCCGTCAATTACAAAAGTACATACGAACTATAAACTAATTACGCGTCTACTTTCTACTAGTTAAGCTTGAGAACGTAATTAGGTCCAGTACGATGTAAGATGCATTTCTATATGATTACGAATTTTGAATGTAAATGAACAAAATATCTTGGGTAAAGAATCATTAATATAACTTAAGATCAGCAACTGTTGGCATTTTTAGGATTGAAGAAGTCATTCGTGGAATTCATGATTTTACCTTTTCCACTTTCATAATATGCTTTTAGCAATTTAATTTTACTTGGCAAGCATGGGCTGCATTCTGCATCAGAAATTATAAAACTAAATCATAATAATAATGCTTTTTTTACTTTGTTTTGCAGTGGTCAATACCTAGTTCGTGTAAGAGCTCAGGTGATGACAAGGGATGATAGCACAGGTGGATGGGTTCCTTTGGGAGGGGGCGGTTTGAGCAACGTCTCTGTTTGCAAACGAACGCAAGACAAAAATGAGTACCTCATTCATGGGAAGAGAATATCTGACCAATCGGTAATAAATTAAAATCATTTTGATTTCCTAATGCATAAATATTTATTACGTTGTAAAATTGATGTTACTAAAGATTATAATGATGATGACCAAAATTTTGAAATGTAAATGTTAGAAAATTTATATTTCTTGGTTTAATTACAGGTGGTGCTAAGTTGCACAATCAAAAGGGACTTTGAGTATAACAAAGTGATGCCAACTTTTCACCATTGGAAGACTGGAGAGAAGAAATTTGGACTGACTTTTCAGACGGCAGCTGATGCCCGAGCATTCGATAAAGGCGTCTGCTTAGCAATAGAAGATCTTCTAGACGGTAAGAGTAAAATTCTGCTATTTGTAGTTCAAAGTAACCGTTTAAAATTACTTAAAAACACATCTTTCATACAAGTTTTGAGCTATATTCCTACACGCGTATGTAAAATGTATGTATGCATATAAATAATGTAACTGGTAATTCTATATTTTGCTGCTTTCCATTTTATGGATGGATCGCTACTTTGATTTGGGGTAAGTTGATGATGCTGGCCATAGCATAGCTGTGATCTTGTAAATAATTATCAGTGTGAATTTCTTCCAGATTACTCATTCATATCAAACGGCAACGAACAGACAATTTAACACTTTTTAGCTTAACTTTGTATTTTGCAGTGATTTTAGAGTGTTTAGGTTAGTCTGAACTATCAATCAACATAAACATTGCGATTGTTTTAAAATGCAGCATGCTAGAACCCAAAAATTTGTTCAAAAAATGTACAAACGTATACCATCAGATCAACACCAGTATAAACGTCACTAATTTTGTGGCACACCTTTATGTTAAATAAGTTTCCATTTATGAAGATGGTTTATAAATGAAGAGTCATCCGTTTAATACAAAGAGTATATGTACATATTATACCTTGCAACCTTTTCAACTATATATCATCCTGATAATCATGCATAATCCACCTAACAATCAGAAAAAAACCCCTCTGGTCAAAATAACCGGAGTTATCTTGGGGGAAAGCAACGTTTCATTCAGTCTGTAATCTAAATTTTAAGGATATGTCCCTGACGCGACGTTGTAGTATTGACCAGTTGTTTGATAAACCATTTTTACAGATTAACAAGCCAATTACGGCAAACTTCGAATATATTTGCTGCAACAACTTTAAGCATTTTTTTCTTTAATATTATTTGTATGTAAGATACAAGCAGAGGAATCACTAACATTAAAGTTGACTGTTCTGTTGTGTTACATAAAAGGAAACGAAAATAAAAAAGCACAATATTTTCGTTTAAAACTTGTGCACTTCTTTTGTTCAAAATGAGAAGTAAAAATCGCTTGGTTTTCCCATCCTGGTTCAGTTCAACTCGTATACAATTACACAGTAATCACAGTATAAACATTAAATTAACATTATTCACCATCAATGAAAAAAATACTTCCATAAACACGTCTAGTCTGGTATTCTACTTTGAAAAACCAGTAACTACATCATGTGTGTAGGTTGTAGGTGTTTTTCTCAATCATGTTATGCGACATAATGATGTCGTTGCTTTGCTGCTCGTGGTGGTGGTGATTCAACAATATGGAATTTTCTTAACTATGGTTGATCTGATCTCATATGTATACGAATTTTTTAATGCGTACATTTTACATTGATGTAATCAAATACATTTTAATTAATGCAGACGAAATGAATTAAATTTAAGCAGTAAGAAAGAATGACCTTAACTAAGCTGATCTCACGATTCCCCAGCTAAATGTTTTTAGGTGTTTATAAGGTCTATATAGAATTCGTTGTATTTGATTGTGTGTCTTCATGTCTTCGTGTTTCTTGCTTTGATGTTTACAAAGTCGAAAAGGAATAGCATTGATGACGTCCACACTTATAACTTCTGACATAACTTCTTTGTCATTTTCATCGTTATCACTTCAGTCTCGCATACCTCTGCCCTGCCTGCACTACAGACTTTCATAGAAAAACAATTATCTCGTGAGCCTTTTACAAAGTATTTATTTATAAAATACATATTACGTTAGGAGGACACGTGATGATATGACGTGAACACAACAAGAAGGAATTAAAAAATTGACTTTGATGACGACAATTGGTGGGTTACTTTTCAAAGTAGTATAACACAAGCACACATGCAATATGACATATAATGTGTTTGGCATTATTAATTCCTTTTAACTTGAATGACGTTGTTTCGGAAATTTAAAACTTGAATTCCGCTGTTTGCGTTAGAATCGGAAGTTTAAAAGGTCAGCTTTCTAGCTTCTTACATAAAACATCTTTTAATATTAATTTTGTTTTCGTCAGTGTATACAAGTACTTAAATCCACTCATTTCACCACTTTATCATCCCATCACTTTCACCATTGACAGCCAAATTTTTTCCTGTAAAAATTACAACAATGCGATCTTTCCAAAATTTAATATCCAGATTAATTCAATTTACAAGACGTACAAGCACCAAACTCAGATAATTTTTTTTTGAGAGAGAAAAAAGTTAAAATATCTTCACTTTCTTTGTATACTATATACACTACAAAATATATGCATGACTATTATACCACCACCATCATATACGTTTAAAATAGTTTATGTAAAAGCGTCACCGCCATCCTTCCCTTTTCCTCTTTCCAGTTTTCTCTTCGAGAAAGCAAGCCCACGTAAATATACATGGACGCCAGTAATGACGTCATTGTTGCCTCAACTCCACCAATACCTAACCCTTGTCAGAGCTAGCAGCCCCTCTAATTTCTCAACCAAGTCTCACGAACGGAGAAAGGTGGTGGTTGGAGTTGGTAGCAATAATACATGATATTCTATTATATGATGATAATGTACTTGCATTGCATTGCTAGAAAGAAACACGAGCACCACCAAACCAACTACTACCCTGTTTGATCTGATACACACGGTGCTTTCACTTTGCTTGGCAGGGCAGGAAAACGAGAGTGGTTTCACCGTGTACTTCTCAAAATATGATCTTTTCTCATAGCATCCTTTCATAATTTTAGCTAATAATTTAGGATAACTAATTCAAAGTGAATTATAAAATTTTGTACATCATGTAGGGATGGTTGTTTAGCTAAGAAAACGTCTAAATTGTCTGATGTATGCTGATGAATTAATTTTAAATTACATACTGCATCAACATTTTCAATTTAAAAATAGCATAGGAAGAAATAACACGTATTTGACAACAGCTCTTAAATAATATTTTTTTATTATTTTCTCTAGAAATTCCTGAACTTTCACAACTTCATAAATACGTTCCAGATCTGGGAGATGACGATGTATTTATGGTGAGTTCGTATTTTATTGAAGGCTATATATAAATTGATGGATTGGAAAATGTCTCACATTGACCCATGATGTATATTATTGTAAGAGAATAAAAATTTGCTTAAAATTTACTCCAACAGGCCCTTGATCTTCCAGTGGAGAGGGACTCGTTATCATCTGGATCAGGCAGTGGTACAGGTTCCCATCACCAATATCCCCCTCCCGCCCACCTGCACCGTATGTACTTCACATCGAAAGCCAGTTCGGGTGGTGGAGGGGCCATTAAGGAAGGGATGAGTAGTAGTTGTGGTGCTGCATATAGTAAAGAAGTTCAATCGATGTCGTCCAAAGATAAATACTCGGATAGAGACTTGATAAGCTGTGACAAAGATTTTAGAGAAGACGAGCCGTACTCTTCTTACGTTCAATTTTCAAGTAGAGATCGTCCTCATGAATACTCTTACCCTGTTGTTCAACCCAGTGCTCCTAAGAAGCACAGTCCTTCGGAGCATTCCACTAGTGGTTCCTTAGGAGCGGTCACTTGTCAGCCAAAGAAACCTATCCAATTGGATCCACTTAGTTTACAACCGCCTCCACTCCTCCCTACAAAATCAAGTGGAAGCACCAAAAAGAAAAGGTGCCTATTTATTTAACAAAGTGCTGTGATACAACACACAGCATTTTTGTCAATAACTAAATAGTAATACATGTCTCTATATTATACATACAATACGCAAAAAAACGCGCTTTTTATATTATCATATAGAAAGCAACAAGAATTATATTATATACCCACTTTACTGGCATATATAATTACTCTATACTTCACCAATTTGTCATCTCTGTTTTTGTGTCCATCCATCATATTAGTAAATGTAGTATGTGTATAATAATTCAATATTATAATTATAATACTCTGTTAATACAAAAATTAGTTTTTCCCGTATTAAAATCTTACTTTTAATGTTGTTGTGCACACCTCTTACATATTACAACATATGTAATATGTATGTATATTATTAGAGAATATCTTTCTAAAATTCTATCTGTGAATGTATAAATTACTACTACATATTTCTTTCATTACTCTACATAATACGTATTTAAATTGAATTATTTGTGTAAAGCTTTCTCTCTCTACTCTCTAGTCTCTAATTAATTTCATTGCTCACTCTATCGTTCGTTCGTTCATTCATTCATCGCGTCGCCGTTCGTGGGACGTGATAAAGAGGAAGTAGACTTCTAAAAAAAAGAAAGAAAAAAAGTTATAAAAGTACTTATGAAATGCATACAATAAAATTGCTACCCAATAAAAATGGACTTTCATTAGATCCCTTCGTCGTCGTATGTATCATATCAATAATAAAAATAATAGATTTCACTTTCTACAAAGTCTTTTCATCATCACCACTCTACTTTCATGATATTTCAGTTTCTCATGATAGCATCGTCGTTTTCATTGTACTGTTGTACACTTTATTTTAGATATCAGTTATCAACTCAACTTAGGTTGAAAATTTTTACCTGCCTACTCATCCCAGCCCCACATCTATTAACACATTCAAAATCACAAGTGCTCATTTCCTCTTATTTAGATGTTCTTAAAATCATCGTCGCCCTCGTTAGATTTATACTTTTAAAATATTATATGATCATTGAGCAAACATTAAATATGTGGGATGTGGGATGGGAACATTTATATCGTAAAAAGTGTACAGGGGAAAGGTGACGTATCTATCTCATCCTTTTTTGTAAACTTATCTATTTTATGAATTGCTTTTTATTAAAATGCTGTGGTATTTTTGTACACTGATGAAGCTCGTCCTTATACTTATAAATATTATGTTGCTTCTGTGAAAGTGTCCATAGTCCATGATGCATTGAGCATGTACAGTTTCACTGTGTATCTTACTTGTATTCTATCTTTTGTGTGACAGTCTTTTTTCTCAGTTTTCTGTATTCCATACAAACTTTCTCTCCTGGGGAAATGTGGGACGAGCAGAAGAAAGGGTTTAAAGAGAAAGGAAAATGAATAGGAAATGAGATTGTACTGCCTTGGTCTTGTGAAGCTATCAATATGAATGTTGTCGCTGTGCTGCATAACATCAAAACTATTTTCATAATAAGTATCGTAAAGATTGCCTTTAAAACATTATAGCTGATTTTCTGCCTTTAGTGGTATTTACTGTTTTTGTTTAATTTAAATACGTGGAATACACGCTCTTTGAAAATATTAATTGGACACGTGTTGGGAATGCTCCAGAAATGTGTATATTAGCATGTGGAGGAGTACGCTTGCTGCTGAATATGCTTTCACTTCACCAGTTTAAAAAACGAAATGAAGAGAAAGAAAAAATATGCAGGGAAAGTTGTAAATAACACAAGAAAAAAAATATACTAAAAAGCAAGAGAAAAAAACTGAAGATATGTTTTTGTGTGTTTCGTTTGTTTCTACTAAATGCAGAGCCTCTTGTGGGAAGAAAAGGAGATGTTTGTACTGCCAAATGGTGTATTCAGAAGACGCCAACACAAAGGGATCTTGTAGTGCAGGACCGGATCCAGTTCGCGATGGAATCGAATTTATTACATGTATGGGCTGTGCCAGGGGAATGTTGTATCACTGTTTATCAGGATCAGAAGGATCTGATCTACCTCCTCATCCATGTGCTTTAAGAAATCATCGTTGCACAAGGCGATGGATAGCGCTTGGGCTGCTTTCTCTTATACTTCCGTGCCTATGTCTATATCTCCCCTTGGAAGGCTGCCATCGGGCAGCAACTTCCTGTGCCCTGTGCGGTGCTCGTCATCAACCATCCTAGTCCTTACATATTTTGGTTTAACTTTCATATTAAAATTACAAACGATTTTATTTGACTTAATTGTTATTATTTGTAGTATAATCTTCTAATGTTTTAAAAAATCACAACCAAGCATTCAAATCATCGTTTTAAGTTATCTTGATTTTACAGTTAATGTTGGTTCAAATTTTACAAACAAATGTATGTCTAAGCGCAACAAACACCGGACGATAACTTTAATTCGTTTTTATTTTATCTTGCAAAAAATTGTAACTTTTGTCTACCTTTTCTCTCTACAAAAAAGTTTTAAACAATGCGCATTTACAATATATTTGTGGAGTATCAAATTGATAATAATAATACATAATAACAATTAAAATACAATGTGTCTGAATCTATAAAAATGATAATACATATTATATTGTTACTATATTGCTAAATGTCTAAAACAATATAAATATATGTCTTATATACAATTGGTAGATACTAAATGGTATACTACTTCCGTACTTGTAGATAATGTATATTTAAACAATTTTCGTGTTTAATCGTATCGTAAAATTGATATATTTGTGACCATAAATATTTTCTGCTTTTACATCAGTTAAGATTCATTGTTATCGTTAAAATGTTGAAAGCATGAAAAAATCTGTTATATATATGAATGTAAAACAATGATTTATACACACTTAATTTAATAACATTACCTATTAACATGTAACAAAACTTTAAATGCCACACGAATGTACCCCTCGGTAAATTGACACCTGTTAATTAGTTTTAAATAGATAGTTGTAGCTAGTTTACACTTTATTGTCATAACTAATCAAATCAGTCCTCAGTTATACAGCCAAAAGTAGAATACTAATTGAGTGGTATAACGTATTATAGTAATTTGAAATTTGTTACCTTCGAGATTGAGCAACAGTTTTTCATTATATAGAGCTCCTTTCTGTGAAACGGGAAATATATAGAACCTTTTTTACTCTTAAAATTTTGATGTCACACTGCAGCAGTCCGAAAAAAAAATTGTTAATTTTTTATAATCACGTTTAGTTATCTTTGTAAGTTCTCGCGTTTTCTAAACTACTACGATGTTTTATTCTTATTTTTAATAATAAATTAAAGCTCTGCATTTAAAAGAAATTTTATACTTATTTACAAAATTATTAATGTCACCTTTTTCGGTTTTTTGTTTTTCATTATGAAGGCGTTTATGAAGAAGATATTATGATTGATTGATTCTATGATTCAGTGACCAAGTTTTGTTTATGATTTTGTTTCTCAATCTCGTACAACAAGTCTTATATAACAGCATGGCTCCCTTTTATTCCAGTTTTTATATTGGTCTCATGTGAAAAGAATAGTACCCTAAAGAATACAAAATCTCATACTATGCACTTTGATAAGTAACTTTTTTTACTTAATTAGTAGTTAATTTCACCAGGCTACAGCATCAGAGGTCTATGCAGGTGCAGACGTAGAATTAAGCCCGGACCTTTGCATTTGCATTCAGTTTCAAAAGAATATTTATGTATACAAAAGGAGTAAATCCTCTCAGGTGTTATTGATTTTATATGAAACGCTATATTACGAAATATACTCGTGCTAAAACAAACTTTTATGTTATTGTTATTACAAGCTATTCAAAAAATGAAGCTCAATTAAATGTAAACACAAAATTATTCTATGCTGGATTTCAATCAATCACAAAAATATTCATTGTAATAATTTATGCATACATACCTACATAATGAGTGCACAACATTTGATAGCAATGACAAGAATGAGATTACGTAAAGTCATTGAACAAAAAATTTCAAATTAAATCTTTGTAATTGATTTATTGTCATGAAAAACATTTTCCTTATTTATTTCTATTACTTGAATAAGTTTAGCATTAAAAGTGAAATATATAAACTTATAAATATAAAAACAAAAATTTTATTCACACCATACTATATTTTCGTGGTTGGACGATAAAAAGGATAAATTTACACTTTAAAAATTACCACAGAAGAACTTTATTAAGTCAACTTTTCTACAGGAAAATAACTGATTAAACCGTATTAAAAACAATGCAGACATACTTTTAGTTAGACCATTGTTTGTAAGGGCACTTTCTTCTTCGGAGCCTGGCAAACGCCAGTCATCGATAAAATTTGTTCAACTACAGACTTATACTGCCACGCGTTACCACCAAGACGCTTCCTTCGAATTCCGACAACGTTAGCATACTCGATGAATACTACCTCCAATTCAAACTTAACAGCAGGACCCATTTTGCTGACAAGTCGATATCTGTAAATAACAACCCGACATGAAACAGTAATATGCAAGAGTTGAAAAGCAAAAAAGTAGGATGGATTTAAATGAAGAATTTACCCTTTTTGTACACAATCAATGCCAATGCTAGCTAGAGAAGATTTCAATTCCGCCAAGACTGCATCCGCGTCAGTACTAGCAGTGGTGGAAATATTGTTGGCACACTGAAAAAATCACACAAACGATTGCGAATCATAAAAATCTTGTTACCGATTAAAATTCGATACATCAGTGATTTAATACTAGTGCTACAATGCAAACCTTTATTGGATTTTCGATTGTCCTCAATTTCTTAGCCTTGCTGGTTCTAGGAGTTAGGATGAGCTTCATGCGATCTAAACCTCTCTCCAAACTTCCCAACACCTTCCTTCGAGCTGGGCTTGGCATTCCAGGACTATGCTGAACTGATGGCGCCTTTCTACTTCCAAACATCACATCATGAGTTATTTATTTGAATTTCATAATACATTCAATCAATTAAACTATATACCTTTCTCTTATTGGCGTTTTAAAACCATCAGTAAACACACTGTCAGCAGATCTGGCTGGAGACAGATTATTTGCAGCAGAGACATCTAAAAACATGTTTAAATGAATTGGAGGGGTTAAACAATTTAGCTTTTAGACACTATCGTTTTAAAAAGCATTGAAGGGCTACGAATATTACTTTCAACTGGCATTTTTGGTTTCCTCGGTGTAGGTACTTTGGGTCTAGCAAAGTCCAATACATCTACATTTTCTTTGTTTTCGAATGGATCCTGCGAAGGAGTTGGTATTTTGGGACTTCCCATGGTCAATAAGCTACTGTCATCAAGTCCACCTTCCATTGACACGTGACGTGACGGTGTACTTGGAATCATGTCTGAATCATCATCACATGCCATAAACTCTGATGCAAGTGACTTCTGAATTGGATTATACGAGGAGACCTGCGGACGATTTTGATGAACAATTAATTATTGTTACATTAAGTTTAAATCGTTCTGCACACGACAACAAAATTATAATTAATCAACTAGCCATACGTGTTTCATATCTATCCCATAGTATCGGAAAAGTTGTACTCCAAGTTTTTGTTTACGTTTGAACAGCAAAAAGTATGTAGCCAAATCATCTTTCACGTAGTTATATGATAAAATTCGAGATTTAACTTTTTCAGCCGGAATTTCTAATGTTGTAGCCATCAATCGAACAACATCACTATCTACAGCAGCGTTACACTAAAAATATCAAATATGGTATTGCATACATCGTGTAAATTTAATCCTCGATATTAACGTGCTATCATTAAACTGAGTTGTATGTATGTAATGTTTCGCTTACTGAATCATCGATATCAATTATAGGTAATGGATCAGGATTGCCCTCATGGCACCATGTGTGATTGAGCAGTTGTTCGACAGATAATCGATACTTGGGATCCAATTGGAGCATACATCGCAAAATATTTTTACTGCCCTCTGATAACCACCGAGGTTCTTCATACTTCCCAGTCTGTTTACAAATAAAAATTAGAAATTCAATCACATGGCATATTCATATTTTAAACCTACATGTTACATAAACTATTTAAACACACATAAATTCATACATACCTGAATCTTTTTGTAAAGATTACTCAAATTAACATCATCAAAAGGGAGAAATCCATTTAGGAGGGCGTAGAGCAGAACGCCCAACGACCATATATCAGCATGTGTTCCAATATATCGCTCTCCTTTTATCAGTTCCGGAGCTATTAGATATTGGAAAGGTTAAAACTCAAGTTCAAAACAACACATTAACTCCATAAATAATAGAACTAATCTCACCTGCATATGCTGGAGAGCCACAACATGTCTCCAATTCCATCCTGTGGTTGCTGATTGTATTGGCACATAGCCCAAAATCTATCAATTTGACGTTATTGTCAGAATCCAAAAGAATATTTTCCTGAAACAGCCAAAATGTCAAACGTAAAAAATTATCATTGCAATTTTAATTTTATCCGCAAAACTAAGAAAGATCTTGATCTCACTGGTTTTAAGTCTCGGTGGACAACTCCTTTCTTGTGACAATATGCGACGGCAGAAGCAATTTGTCTGAATATTCGCCGGCCCTCCACTTCTGTCAAACGATCCCTTTGCACTAAAATATGTATGGAATAGTTAAATTAGATTATTCTTTGTCCATGTCTTACAGAATCAATAAAAACCGTGCCTGCACTTACCAATGTAATCAAAAAGTTCACCACCTGGACAATATTCCATCACTATAAAAATTTTGTTTTCAGTCTCAAACGTTTGATACATTTGACAGATATGTGGGTGGTTGAGAAATTTAAGCGTTTCAATTTCTTGGGTGACTCGAGGCAAATCATCCTGCAAAAACGTAATTGAAATTCGCAAGTTTTGATTTTAATCTAAAAGCATCGTTCGGTTCATTATTTTCATTGCTATCTGAAACACTAAAATAGCACGAACATGATTGTTTTATCCTTAATTAAGGTTTCAAAAACATTCACTGGTATATTATGGTAGTTACTTTCACCAACAATAGCAGAAAGCTAGATATTTGTGTAACAAAAACATTTAAGTTTTACATGCACATAACATAAAAGTTAAACCTTTAACCTTAGAATCATCGTATGTTAGGTCAGGGTAAATAAAAACGACGAGTGAAATGAGTTTGTAGTTTGTGTGGTTAACAGCGATTATAAATAAGCCAATAAGCCTCCATATAAAGTTCTCAAAAAATTTGCTTGACCTTTCACTTTTAATTTTGGGGCATTCAAACTGATATAAGATAATCGTGTGATAATTTTTTTTATCTTTTCGTATATTCAAGAATTAATTTTGTGTATGAACTATGAACATTAATAAGCCAAATTGTACATTAAACATTGACAACTGAAGGACATGACAAAGTTCTTTCAATGGCAAAGCAAACGCTTATCGCTAAAAACCTACACTTGTTCTAAAATTAATACATATTCATGACTACCTGCTTATCAAAGGATGTGGAACCACTTATCGTAGATGATGATAAGCGATGCATTTACAAATAAAACATGATACATACAACAATCCTGGCCAAACCTTTTGACACTTGTGTCAGAACAACGTAATAAGTAGGTATATCCATGTTATAACTAAACAAGCTTCCGATAATTGCACATAATAGTTTTAATGCCACTAACTCGTGAGAGCCACGAACTACGAACTTTTGTCAATAAAGATAGCAGACTTGTATTTATAACCTAACAAAAGTAGCCCCATCCCGACAAGTGAGATCGCTCATACAAAATGCAAAAGTGAAATCATTATCAGTATAATAATTAGAGTAAACCCATTGAGTAAACCAAGTTCCAAACGTGAAGTAACAAAGTTTGTTTTAGTACTATTAATTACGTACCCCAAGCGCAAGCTTATCCAGAATTTTTATGGCGACTCGCTCTTGAGTTAAAAGGTGAGTTGCCTTCTTCACTTTTGCAAATCCACCTTGGCCAATGGTCTCATGGATTAAGTAGTGCTTTTTCAATTCGATAAAATCATCGTCCCTCATTTTGGCAGCTGGGTTTGGTTACTGATTGCATCTGAAATGTAAAAAGAAGTGTCCAGTTAGTCACACACTGAGACTTTGGAGACAAAGAAATAATAAAATAGAAGAAACCCTAACTGTGCTTAAAAAGTGAATTCAAGTGGCGATGTCTCTTCTTATCGACTTGTATAATGTATCAAATGTACCTACAAAACCCGTTTCAAAACGTTATGAAAAGCAACAAGTTAAAGAACTTACCAATTTGAACAAATATTCCGTAATTGGTCCTATTTCAGTCCTGCCGTGTTGACTCCGATCCTTCTCACGTTCCAAGATTCCAAGTTAAGCTCTTTCCTGTAAAAACAAATCGATTTATCAAAAACAAGTGAAGTTTCATCAGTTGCTGTACATAAGTCACGACAGGTCAGGTCAATTAACGTTGTGGTGAAAGATCCCTTCCACCAAAGCGAACCAACAAGACCTTTAATTGCCCTGAAATCAAAATCGTTGAGATCTATCGAATAATTAAATTGTAAACTACAAGCATTCAGAATTCAGAAGATCACTTACTCTCATAAAACAAAAAGACGGAAACACTTAAAATGTAATATCCTGTTTTATAACTTTCTTAACTAACACCAAACAAAACTAAACTGACACTTGAGACTTTAGAAATATGTTACTTTTCACACATTTTCCTACAAGATCCTTAATCCTTATGTTGTATCGCTTTAACCCATCCTATTTAACCCCTTAATTGTCCATTATTTACGTAAATCACCAAATGACAGTTTCAGACATTGGACTTCTCTTTACTCACAAACAAAGCAACAAACAGAAGAAAAAAATCATAGCTTCAACTTCAACAGCCATGCATACATATGATGATACGCCTGCCCACACACAAGAAAATTTTGGTCGGTTACCTTTCGTTCCCTCTCCATTTGAAATGCTTTAGCTCCACCTTCCATCTTCTTCAGATAATCAGATACACTAAAAACTAAACTGCCTTCATGCATGCAGATGTTTTTGTTGTTCTTGTGACGGGCATTTTGACTGTATTATTTTCTAGCTTCTTCATTCATTTTCCTTGTTCGACGGTTCATTTTCATTCATTCTTGTTCACTTTACATTAGATTTTAGATTCATGAAAATAACTAGCACTCACTATAATGTATAAAGGGCTATATAATGCAAAATGTTTCATTCCATGTAATGTTTTGGATTACATATACATAGTTTGTCTTCGAAAACTTCAATTTTGAAAGTAAAATTGCCAAATTTCCAACAAAAAGAAATTAAACTATTCATGTCTTTATAGGCTATCAAGCTATATTTGTTGTATTAATATTTACGACCATGTCTTGTCATCTTTGTCATACCATGTCGCTGTTCTGCCATTCATTTGGCAAAAGTGGATGTATGGAATATAATGTTGAATGGAGAGTGAGGTGAGAGGTAAGCAATTTGGGAAAACACTTGAGATTAAAACTATTAATTGCCTTTGTAACGCCGACACACAGCGTATTACATGCCTGCATTACTATGCATGTAACATGTTAACATTGAAACATTCAAGCATAATAATAGCTTGTCCCGGATAAACCACTCTAACTCATTTTTTAGTCTTGTGTGTTATCTGAAAAGATAAATAATGTGGGGTTATCCATCTATGAATTATATGGTCTCATTGACATTGACAAAAACTAGTTATGTAACACGCTTTTGATTTGATGATGTACAATATATTATGTGTGCGAAGTAGTGTTGTCACTTTTCTCAGAAAGAAGAGCCACTAGCCACTCTGGCAGAACGTAATACGCAATACGCAGCGCAACGTAGAAGCGTAGAGTTGGATAGCACATAATTGAAATCAGCGTCTAAAGGAATGCCAGTCAGATTTCGTCTTTATGGAGTGTAGTGCGTTGTGCGTACAGAGACACAGACAGTGGACGCCACACAGCAAGTTTAGGCGGCTCAGTCGCCTAAATCTTCAGTTGGCAAATTTAGGCTGTAAAGTCG
>JAQIWN010002616.1:0-15214 GCA_034699025.1 Entomobrya cf. arborea Gr-Col-00668 | reverse complement strand
TCTCTCTCTCTCTAACAAGACATTTTATGTGTAAACTTTACCCTGAAAAACTCAACTTTGGCTTCTTATTTAATTTACAAGACAACAGAAAAGAAGAGCAACTGCTGCTGCTGTTGCAACTCACTTAAAATGTTCGTATGAACAGCAGTTTTATTTTTTTCTCTCCTTCTTGCTTTAATTTTTTACTGTTTGATTCTATCATGATCAGTGGCATCATCATTGCATCGCAGGAGTTACTGTGCATGTTCCATTTATTGTACGCACTTGGTAAACAAAAATAAACCTAGTGCATGTTAAATGTACACACATACTTCATACTTATCAGGATTTTTCTCCTTGTGATGATGATAAGATTACGTTGTAAGTTGCATGGCATATTATATGTTTACTTAATGTTATATTGTGTAATCCTCCAAAGTTCTATTGGGTTTTTGTATATAGTGCAGCAGCAGAGCAGCGTTTTTATATTCTTTAATGTTGATGGCAGTAAGAAAAAATGATTTCTAAAGTAGTTTCTTTTGTATTTTTTATAATATTTTTTTATTATTGGTTTCAGCTACATAGAAAGACGGTTAGAGAGAGAGGAAGACGTACAGAGATTTTCTCACTGGTGCACAAAGAAGTTTGTTGAGAAGAAAAACTCTTGAGAAAAAAATAACATTTATTTTTAGAACAAAGAAGAGTAAAAAGCTTTCCGTAGCTAAGCCGATGGTGATTGTGATTGTAGCAACATGATATAAAAAAACTAGAGAGCATTAACAAATACACAGCTTTCGTAATATTTCCTTGATGCAGTTTTCAGTAGAAAGTGTATCATGTATTAAGACTTCTTGACTGGCTATAAGAAATAAATTGAGAATTTGAATATGTTTGGAAATGTTGACAAGCTAGATTAATATTTGAACACATCGAATTCCTATGGGTATACATATAATGTAATCATAATCCACCATTTTCGACGCATGATTTGATCGACTTTATATTTTTGATTTGGAATTGTGTTTTCATTTCAAATTCAAAAAATTGATATATGAGCTTAGTTGGAATCTGATACAAATACGCAAACATGAAACTCAACCAAATCATCAATATTCATTATCCACACACGTTAATATATGATGAATGCACAAATGTCTGATTGTGACAGTGTTGTCGGCAGGAAAGATAAAAAATTGCAACTATTTATTAAGAATCTCTGGAGCATAGCTATTTATGATTTAACTGTAAGAAACAAAATACAGAGAGATGAAAAATGCATTATTGCATGCAGCTGGATGGAAGTTAATCTTTTTTAACTATGTAGTGTTCTATGTCTGTTTAGTATATGACATGTGATACTTTTAACGGCGCCTCCTCCTAACAGAAAACACTATTGTTCATGTTGTAAAGTGAACAAGATGACATATTATGCAAGCAAATAATATTTTACAAAAAAATAATGGCCACTCTCAAGCATTAAAAAATCTCTGTAACAAACTTCAGAAGAAGTTATCCGTCACCATCATTATGATCATCATCATCGTTTTTTATTATCTTTGCCATTATAAAAAAATTATATCTAAAAATTTCCCTAGCTTGACTTGTAAAACTTTTTCCTTTGCATATTCTCACTTTTCTGTTTATCCTCCTACTCTGCTGCCATGCCGTAATGATTGTAAGTGCTGCTTTTTAAGAAAAAAAAAGAACTGGTAAAAATCATAACAAAAAATGAGTGCTCAAGGATTTCTCAAACCATTGACCCTGATTCACACTACACATGGCAAGCGTTTTTTTGCTGATTTAGCTTTGGGATACGCAACAGTAGTATAACATCAACAACAACAACTCACGCGTTCCTCCGTGGGTTTGTGCGTTTCCTCGGTCGTTGTCGCCTTCGTGTTTATGAGGTTCATTATGATTAAAGTATGTGTATATAAACATAACATAACATATAAAGTGTATACATTCCTATAGAACCACACTATATACAAAGTATAAAAAAATATGTAGGTATTTACGCAGTTTTTTATTTATTTTTGATGTTGCTTTGCTGTTGCTACGATGATGCTTGCGATGCGAACAATGTTGCTGTTTAAACAGTAAGTACGAGAATGCACTGTGTAGCACTATAATTGCCCACCAGCCAGTGATAGGATGAGGAGCCACGGAAAAATAAGTACGTTTTTAACAATGATCATTACGATAATGAACTTTTGAGGTATATGATTTCATTGTTTATAAAAAAATATTATTTACTAGCATACATTGTGGTATACATGTATATTTATAGTTTTGTATAAAGCCTTTTCACCGGAATTCTAAAGTATTTTTTCTTCTTTTTCTTTAAATTGCTTCTTCGGTTGACGGTCAAGCGGAATAATAAGAATATTTTTTGTACATCTCAAAGTTATAAGAGAATAAGCATGGCATGGCATGCCAAGCAAAAAGAAGAAATATTGTGTTTGTGTTGTCTCTCTAAAATACTTAAATATTCAACATTGTGTGTCCTGAGAAAGGGGCTTTTTTGTTGCTCACAATTTTTTAATGCTCGACAAATAAATTACAGGTTTTTAAGAGGAAAAAATGGAACAATAGAATTAAAACGGAAACCTGAAAGGATGATTATTTCCGTTTTTTGATCCTCTTTTCTTTGTAGAATTTTAATGTATTGCCCTCTCTCTCTCTCTCTACTTTTGCTGCTGTTGGGGGAATTCTGAAAAAAATAAGACGAAGAAGAAAAAATGATAAGGGGACAAAATAACTTTTTCATTTTTATATTTTTCTTGTTTTTTTTTAGATTGACGTGAATGTAGTATAGGTGATGACTAAGATGACAGTGTTATACATGCATGATTTAGTTTCGTGACTGAGATAGTACATTTTGAATCCCAGGTTATTCTATGTTGTTACGCGTATCGAATATGTTTGCATGTTTACGAGAGAAAAAATAAGAGGATAATATGACATTTTAATGGGTTGAACTGAAATAACTTTCAAAAATTTAGAAAGTAGAAAAAAATTAAGTAGGGAACCATATGGAATATTTTAGATCAGCTTCCCATCTGGAGACATTATTACTCTATAATTAAATGTATTTGTCTTAAATTACCTTTTAAATTAACTTTATAACGGAGTTATTTTTGATAAAATTTCATTAAAAGTAAGAATATGAAATTTGATATATTAAATAAACAAACTGTAATTAAGATCCTAAATAATTTGCTCACTCGTATCTAGTGATTCTGAACCTTTTTGTGTCGCCTGTAACATAATTACGGTTATACAACAGTCATGTCGATTCTCTGAATGGTGACAGCTGTATATGAAATGCATGTTGTTTATTTACATGCTGTTATTTTGTGTCCAGTAAACTTCAGTTTACAACAAAGTACACTGTATTTATAAAATATTGAGATGCTGTTTTCATGCACGTCCAACGACCTCCTTAGGACCACTACTATTATTATCACCTTAACGACAATATCATACGACGCAGTACATTCAGTCATTTTTTGGTTACCATCGGTCGAGCTTCGGTCATCCATACGTGATGGTTAACAAGAAAAAGCTATGGACACTTATAAAACAATTCAAGTCAGCATAAAATAATGACAGGGAGAGAGCAATATGAGGCACATATGAGGCTAACTTAATAACAGTAATGATTTTGACATAACTGCGCATTTTCTTTTGACAGCAGCACTACTGCGGGAGGAATACTGAATACTCATAGTGAAAAAAGGAAGCTAATGAAAATATTGTATTAAAGTTTTTTTAAGAGTACAAACAAAAATGTAATACAATACCTGTGTAAAAGTTATATACAGTATAATGTTTACATGTAAACTGCACTTTTGTTTCGTACATTTTTGTACGCAGTTTCTGAAAACTAGTACTATCATCTATTCTTCAACTTGTGCCGTTTTTTAACTCTGTTTCTGTACAAAGATAAACGCTGCACTGCAAAGCTGATGATTACATGGCGACAAGCAGGGGAGATAAAAAAACTTTGTTTCTTTTTTTTTCAACAAAAATGTTTATAAATGTTTCTTGGGAGTACAGTAACAGCAAAGCCAATGTATCAAATACGCGTAGCATAAAAAAAAGAAACGCTAGAGGAAACCAACTCGCATCGCAACTCGGGGGATATATTTTTTTTTGGTCGGTCGGGTTCCCCGGTCATTGCCCTCGCGTGACGTTTATGTATACACTCATCCAGTATATATCGGACTTCAGTCACTAGCCAACTGTCGAAGTAGCTGCATCGAAAAAATCTCTTCACTTTGTTTCTACCTACCTCTCTAAATATCTTTAACTTTTTCCGTTTCGGCTATGTTACTGTTCTTGTGTGCGTTTACTTTAATCATTTGGTATACAACACTATTATACCATTGCACTTGTATCAAAACAGTATTGCATAGTGCTCATCAGTAGTACTTTCCATGTTGCTTATACACAAATATACTGCATACTCATATTATATTTTTCTCTATAGTAACAAACGTCAAACACTGCTTATTTACCCACTATACTATATATATCCATCCATATATTGCGTGTGATAAAATAACAAAGTCAATATTCAGATTACTCAGGCCAGGTCAATATATCAACCATACAAAAAAATCCCTTATTTTTTATCAGGGCACACTTTAATATCCATATCAAATGCTTTTGAGTACCGTAAGATTATAGCCCAAAGTTTTCACACGCATTTGTACGCTTCCATATATAAACACCACTGATATTGCTACTCTGCTAAAGGGAATGTGGATTTGCTTTGCCAACTCTGAAGAAACTCAGTGTTTATATTAAACAGACACATTCGCTGAGCCGATATACGACTATATTTATACATCTACGCATAACCACTGAAATACATACAATATGCTACTACGCATGATAGTACCTATATCGAGTGACAGTTGTATAAAAAAGAACTGAAAACAGAATTAACACTGTGCAGCGCACATAGTTATTGCATCATATGTATATTATAAATAATCGGATTATCACAAGATCAATAATTTTTGCAGAAATAGCAAATTTTTAAAAAGTAAGCAGCCATGAATTAAACTTGTGTCAAGGTGAAAGCATATTTTATAGATGTGGAGTGTGAACGTACTTAGTAAGTTCAATAAGGATTGCTGAAAGGGTCGCACGTGCTTTCTTTCTCAATTGTTGAAATAATTGAGTACTGGCCAACCGAATCAGTAGTGGGTGTCATCATCATTATTATTTTTGATCTATGAGTGTACCCAAAAATTCACGCATAATTAAATCTGTACGAGTCAGTAACGAATGCTTACTCTTTCAAGAATATCCAGAAAAAAACTAGATTGCATATAGGTATATTGAAGTTTGAACATGATTTTCCCCAACTATAAACATTAAGTGTAAAATGAGGGATCAGAAAATATAATCATGTCATTCCCCTCAAAATCTCGCCTATGCAGCAAAAACCTCTTGAAATTTTATTGAAAAACTTGGAGGGTACGCGGAAGACCCATCCATTCTACCAAGAATCATGTTTTTGTGCTGTGTTGTAAAGCTAGTCCCTTTTTACCGCTGTGGAATAATATTACACATATTAACATAGATAGTACACATGAATCCCGTTTTGCTCCGTTGGAAGAAACGTTTCCAGTGAAAAGATTTTCATCGGTGGCCTGGTAGAGTATCAGGGAATCCGTTGTAATTGAACGCGTAGGAATGAAGAGTTTAAAGAGGATACTTCGTTGTAATATACGCACAAGTTGTATTCTTCATATTAAAACGTTTCTTACACTGTTATATATATACACGCAAGCATAATATCTCTTGATCTCTGTATAACTGCATATAATGTATTTTATCGTGATTATTATAGGAAAGAATCTTCATGGATGGAAATTTTATCTAAAAATAAGTGTACATTTTATGTACACAGTTGCGAGCATTGAACATGGCACAATAATATATATATTTATTTCTGTTGGTTTGGTATGTACATTTACAATATAAGCGACAGAAAGCATCATCATCATCATGATCATGTTCACGATCATCAACATCATCAAAACGCTCTTGTTACCAAGCTGGAATCACTCTTCTGTTCTGTGTTCTCTGAGTATTTTGCTGAAAAGATAGAACAGGAAGGTTGATTGTGTGTGTGCACGAAACGAAAGAGGGGGAGTGAAGTGGCATGGAAACTTTATCATGGAAAAGGGAACACTGTACACAAAAAATTGTACTTATGTACTCGTATATTGTTAAGCTGGCTGAGAGCTGGATAATAATTTTTTTTATAACTGCAAGCTACTTGGTTTCTTTTTTTTGTTCCTTTTTACAGTCTCCACTCACGCATCTTTTCTTGTTCGCTGTTCTCTCCTGCATTTTAGGTTGGTATATACATTATATAACTTTTTTTCTAGTGTAAAAAAATGCATGTGATCTTGTCATAGTGGTGGTGGTGGTACTGTTATATAATAATATGGTAATCATCATCATCATAACATCCATACCATCCATCCCACCGCCACCACCATCGCTGTTACCACTTACTTCCTTTGCTGCTCTCTTTCATGATATGATGCACAACAAGAGTAACATGAAATCCTCGACTCATCTTTCCAACACAGTTTGTTCTCTGCGAGAGAGAGAGGTTTTTTGTATACCGCTTTTTTCTCTAATGTCGCCTCGGTCATAATATTTGAATCCCATCTTGCCTGCGTTCAATTTCAGTCGTCGCCCGAACCTCTGCCTGTTCACATTTTGCTCATCGTAAACTCTAGTCCTGTTATATTTTTTTCCCTCCCAAATAAAAAATACTGCTTTCCCCTTAAACTCTGCTTACCATAGTATATATATTATAATCAGAGCATTGGTAGAACAAGTATACACACTTCAAATGTAGCGTCTCTCTATAAATTAAAGTGCGTATTAAATCCATACATAAAAATTACTTTGATAGGCATAAAATCACACTCTATAGAATAATTTTTATAGTACTTCAGTACAGTTAAATTACAAGCTCATCATTTGTTATTGCCATAATCGTTAGTATTAGCTCAGTAATAGGAAAAAAGTGGACGAATGTGTTTCAAGTGGTTTTTTATAATACTCCCCAACTGCTTCTCAGGAAGGTTGTAAAACTGTTACAGGGATTTGAATATGAGATTTTACAACTGGCTGCTTTATATATTACATAATTATTGTTATGTGTTTTAAAGCCCAGAAATACCTTTTGTTTAAAAAGGTGCTATTTTTATTGTTTAATCCTTAATTTATCTGGATGGAAAAATCTCGTTTCGCATAATTAGCTGTGACAGTGGTGGTGGTAATGGCTGGTGATTGGTTGATTATTTGGAGTGGTATTCAAATTGAATTGTGGAGGTAGAATATACATTTGTTATTTCATTTTTAATCAGACAGTTATCAAACTGTCATTAGTAGTTTCGGGATTTTGATATTGCTACTAGTTCGCCTTGAAAATTACCACCAAACCACACCACAAGACAGGAAAGGAAGTTTCAGAGAAAGATAGAAAGGACGACAGAAGCACATGCAGTTTCAGAGAAACAATAAGTTATAAAAAAATATGTGTGTAAATGCATAACGATAACGTGTACCCCATTTTAAAATAAAAATGGAGTATACATTGTATATATAGTATATAATATACTATACACAGTAGTACACACACTAAGGTGTAGGTAGATAAAAAATTATACAATATATATGCGTAGTAGCCAACTAGAAAGGTAGATTAATGTATATACATATTATTATAAAATACGCATGCAATGCAAGGTAACATGTTACATGATAACATGATCATCAAAAAGTGGAAAAAATTCCTTCACTGTAAGCTCTCTTCTGCGTGTGTATCATCTGCAGTGTGGAAGAAGGGAGCAGATTTCCTCAGGATGTGTTCCCACTACATTTATAAACATCACTCGAGGGCATTTTCAGAAGAATAAAAAATAGAGAATTTCCTAACGTTTTATTTTATTTGAAAAAAGTCAGTTTTTGAGCATCGATAGTCCGGAACATGCACGTCATTACAAAATACAATACAACAGCTTTTTTATGGCAGTTGATTGTAAAGTTATAAGAAGTAAAAAAAGAACAGAACCACTTGAATTCATACAATACATACTTATTAGGAAGAAAGAAAAGATTGGTTAGCATCTTTTAGTTGTCAGTGGGACGGGAATGTCATCTTCATTTTTTCCAGAATTATGTACATTTTATGCTATTCCCTTTGAAATCCTGTACACTTTTCTTAAAATGTCAATTTAAAACCTAGTGCTATTTTTGTTCGGAGTTTGGGAAAGACGACGTATTTGTTTCCTTTTTAAATTCCTATTTTATTTTTCGTAAAAAAATTGGTGTTGGCTATGATCTGGTGACTCGAAAGGACAAAAGATATCTAAAAAAAATTATCTGGTGAAAAAATATTACTCCAATTTATCCAATGGACCATAAAATATTGACGGACAGAAGTGAAACGTAACACGTTAATTTCCGCAGTCAAGGTAAGTACTTTTATTTTTACACATTTAAGTATACATAATTTGAAATTTGGTGGATACGATATATCTGTGTTTCAAAAAGGAGGAGCGAAATTGTATCTGTTTTTTTTTTAATGTTACTTTTAAGTATATTAATACAAGCATATACCAAATAATATATATGTATTATGTACCATGCATTGGTGTACAGAAATGACAGTTCTTGTAACATTCAAACATTAATGTCAGTGATGATAATTATTATGGCCTGTTCCTTTTTTCTACTCGTGCATGACTCGTTTTTCATATTACTTCAGAAGTTTTGAGCAGTAGACTGAAATTATATTCTTGTGTCCATCGCAATGAGACTGGTAATTTCCTGACTTGAATTTCCAGTTTTGACCAGTAAAAAGACGTTCAAGGATTGTTGCGCATAGCTTTTCTAATATCTTTCATACATTCATATTTTTTTCATCTTAGAGTCCTTTCATCCTCTCGATAACTGTATACTATGTAGACTGAGAAATGTTAGAGTAGTACTGAGAAAGCTCCAATATTATATTAGCATCAAGCTTTCCTTGTACCGTTGCAATTTTGTATTCCATGCATGCATACTAGTCAAAAGCCAAAGGGAGGAGGATTTGCAAACTAAAATAAAATTGTAGAAATGGAAAATAAAGTAAAATGGTTTTAGACCTCTCTGTCTCTCTTCTGAAATTTTCTGCGGCAGACAAGAAGACAAAAATGTTTTGCTCTCTGACATAACAGAGTAGATAAGGCCGTATTCTTTTAACAATTTTCTCTCGAGTAGATGCATTCAGTCGTTTTTCCTCATCATAGTATCTGTCTTTGGAGAATATGCTCACATTTTCTACATTACTTTTTGGCGACATGATGAGATTTTTGAGTTTTTATCGCAGTACAGCGATTGTTGTTGAAATGGAAGACGAAGAAAAGCTGCTCTGGCTTTGCCATGTAGCAGAGATATTTCCTTTTTCACTTTGCACATATTGCTTCCTTTATTGGGAACATGAAGGAATTTTCCGTAGTATACAAATGTATACGAGAATAGATTGCTATCATTTTCTACCATAATATCATGTACAGCTTTTTTTGGCAAAGGAAAAGCATACAAGACAATTTTATTTTCCGCAACAAATATACAGAACAAAGTTAAGTTAGTGGGCCTACCTAGGAAGCACCTAATAAAAACCATTATTTCTTTTTTTATTTAACTTTGAATGTCTTTTTAATTTTGCTAGTTACTCAAGATATTCTTTCTTCTTTGTATTTTGTATTCATTATGTTTGCCCTCAATGACATTATATATTCAAGATGCATCTTACTTTTTTGCCGCGTTTATATCAATACTTGAGAAAGAGAATTTAAAAAAAAAACTGGTCTCTCAAGTGCAACGTGATAAAATTTTTATACAAAAGAAATAAAAAGATCATTAGCAATGCAGTATTTAACTATCTGAAAATTTTTAACATTGTTTTTGGTCATCTCCAAGAGAAAAGTGGCGATGATGATGGTTTTACTGCTGATCATCATGGCACCAACTTACCTTTTCTGTTTTATTGGTAGTCATAGTCATCACTCTAGGATTTTTTTTTCATTGTCATCATGTTAAAAATCTGAACATGTAATGATTTATTTGCATTCTCTCTTTTTGTATTTACCATCAATATGTTACTGATGAGTGCACTTGTTAATAGATATCATCGTCATCATCACCACAAAAAGTTACTCGCTGGCAGACACTTTTTGAAATAAATAGTTTAGGAATGAGCATAAAAGGACGTTTACGTGATACTTAAAACCTCAATCAGTTGTGCTGATAACGCACGTTTTTGGAAAACTATGAACATCACACAAAAGTCCAACAAGCAGACAGTCAGACTCGATTGTTCATACTTAAATTGTTTTCCCAACTAATGAACTTACATATATGTGTGTCTTCTCGGGAGGGACAAAGTACAACACCTGCCAAAAAAAGTCAGTTCTACACAACTTTTTCAGACGAGACATTTTTTAAACACATATACATTCAAACATCAAAAAGCTATCTTACTTTTGTCTCCAATTTCGCTTCACCACACTACAAAAAGTTTATATGAGAACGAAACCCAGTTGAAAAATTCAATGAGTACAATCAACTTTGTCTGGTTTTCTCTAAAAAATTGTCATCCCTTTTATTTGTCTGAGAAGCTCAGAAAAAACCATTTCAATTCAAGCCTGATTGAAAATAAACCAGGCTTGTATAGATGTAGAAAAACAGATCAATAGATTTACATTCATGCATGTATCTGAATTAGCCATACATTTAAAAATCAAGTGTTAATTTAGCGGTTTTTATTACTTTATTATCATGGCAACTTTTTTCTCCAAAATATTTTCCATATCTTTTTGCAATTGATGTAAAAATGTTTTAATTATAATCATGGTCAGTTTCCCAGCCGTTTATAAGTGTAATGATACAGACTTACAGAGAAGGACAAATATCAATGAAACAGACGTTTTTATCAGTATTATTACTGCCCATATTTTATTATCGCATCAAAAGAGATATGATAAGCCCAAGTCCACATGAGTTAATTGCACGTGTTAAAAGCATGATGATGACGATGACATAAATCATGCCTTTGAGAAATATTTTTTTAGTCAGCCAAATCGTTTGACTTTTGGACATGTACCTCATACTCTTCGTACATGATTGCTATTTTGCACCGTTAAACAAAAAAAAAAATTAGTATCACTTTGTAAAATGTAAAGTGGAGATAAGAAAGGAAAGTAATGGTAATAAGAATCATCATATATTTTTTGAATACATAATGACTAAACATTGAGTAGAAACGTGCTGTCGTTATCTCTTTTGAAAAAAACCACTATGCTAGGCAGAATGGCGACGCAAAGATAGCGTAGTTGGTTGTATTGCATTGTGTGTGATATCATTTTAGCAGTGGAGTTCAGATGAATGAACATGAATGACGATTGAAAAAAAGTAATTTGTATGAAAAGAAGACAAAATTGAAGAAGAAGGTCGGACGTTTTCTTAGAATAAATATTTTAATAAAGTACTAACATTTACATAGGTTATCTGGCAGAGAAATCACGTGAGTTTGAATGAATATAGAAATGCGAAAGAGTTGTAGGTGTAATGAATAAGGTATTGGTATTGAAACATTGAAAGGCAGCAGTGCAATAATTGAAAGCAAGAAAAAGAAGTGAGTATACAAGTTATGGTAATAATAAAAAACATACACATATTATTTTAACCACCGAAATATTGGACAGCAGCAGTAACTAAAAATGGCTAGTAACATGAGCCGTTTATTTATTAATATTTGGTATAAAAAATTTCAGTCGTTAGAAAAACGAGGGATTTTTACTGAGCATTTTTTTAAGCTCAACTCCAGCAGATTACCATGTAGTAAAAAACCTGTTTTATTATATTGACAGGATGAAACCGATGCTACTTTTTTATATTTGAAGGGAAAACAAAAGTATTGATGTTATTTGGCTCTTGCTCATCTTTGTCTGTGTCATTTTTTAAAAAATCCTTTAAAAAAACCAGACAAAGTACTTTAACCAGCCAATCATGCTGCTTATATTTGATTTTGGCTGTCACGTATTTTTTGGTGAGGATAAAAAATATAATTGCTTTGCATGAAAAAAAAATCTGCACTGAATTGCCTCTCTTACTTTAAGGGAAAGACAAGCGCTAGAAGACAAACCTTACCAGAAAAAATACGATATTTGCCTTCCATTTCGCTGATTTAGAAGACGCTTGTAAAACAAACTATTATTGTTTGAAGTTGTCTTGAAATTATACTCTAAAAGTCCATACGTATTTTTTTACAATTTTACGTTGCGTTTTTGTTCATTACATGGCATATATTCGTATGGCAGGATATGATATGACAGTCTATAAAAAAAACAAGCTAACAACTGTTATTATGATCATTGAAGAAAGAAAATTGCAATAAAGCTTACTAATTTCCCCATTTGTTGTAAACTAGACGCTTCTCCTTCTCTCCATTTGTAGCAATCACAGATGATGAGAGAATGTGCGTTGTTATGTGGTACTTTAACATGCTCATTTTGGTAATAATGATATTATTGCGTTGTGTAACGATCATCATGAGCACTGTGAGAATAATGGGTAGTGATGTGAATTGGCGTTGTTTTTATTTACTCCTTTGACTTGTCTTGCTTTTCCTCTTGCCATAAAAACAAACATATGAGTGGAGGGTTTCACTGGATTAATGGTCTTGGAGACTAGATGGATAAGACCATAGTTTTTTGTTTCCTTTTCTAAAGTTTCAAGTGTTTTATTTTATTTTTTTGCTCAATTTTATGATTGCCAACTATTTACCTCAAAGGCTTGAAAATACGAATAAGAGTATCATTTTTTTGCTTGTTATTGCAATGTTAACACGAACCACGTAAAGCTTTCGAGTTTTTTTTCGAACAAAAGCATAAGCACACTCGAAAAAGCCATGTTAAGCGATACCTTTTTGTTTTATGCTGTCTCCTTTTAGTCACTCTTCTTGTCCATTTTGCCAAGAGAAAACAAGCCAGAGAGAGAAAGAGAGAGATTTATAAAATGTAGAGAACACTTGATCTATGTCCTCTTACAACTGGAGTGCTTAGTAGTGGTCGTTAGGGAGGCTTTTAAAAAACCTCTTGTTGCCAAATACAAAAAAAGGAAGAAAAAATTCATACAATGAAAAAAAACTGGATTATCTTCCAATTTTCCCTGGGCAAAAGAAAGTTTATTTTTCAGTTTCAGTCAGCATGCACAGGGTGCAATATCAGATAAATGACAAACAAAAGCCAAAAAAACATTATATAATCATTACAAACTCAAAGTTTGAAACTTTACGTCTCTACGCTTTGAGCCAACTTACATATTTCGGGAATACGATTCCCCAAGCGTGACAACACGCTTAAAAGACCACAAACGTGTAAATCTCTCGCCATATTTAGTTACCCGCCACCCTTATCCCTTTACGTAGAGAGGAGCAGTATGATGAGGAGCACCAGTGGAAATATATATTTTTTATTTGTATTATTTTCTCTTCTTGGGTTTTTTTGTGTACGTGTTGTCGAAAGTGTTAGAGTTTCCCGAGCACTCTGAAGACGCTCTTGTTTACCAGTTTCGAGGGAAAATAAGCACCAAGTATAAAAAACCTACGTACATACAATGTTGCGCTGTTAGATCCCAAGAGAAACTTGTGAGAACCACAACATACTAGCACAGCCAGCATCATCGCATCGCCATCAGATTAGCAGCAGTGGTCCGCCCCGCACGCGCACTTGCCTGAGTTCACTGCAGTAGTAGCGTTAGAGCCGTTTTCTTGTAATAATGGAACTGGTTGTGTATATTTGTGGTGCCTCAAGAGTATCTTCTAATATAACCACTGGTGGCTGCGTGTCGGATGGTAACAGTTTTTTTTCTTCCTTTTCAAGAGAGAGAGAGAGAAAGATCATTAAATGTATACTACAAAATGGTAGAGCAAGCTTGAGAAACACTGCCAAATGTTCACTGGTAGTGGACAGTGACACTCTCCGAGTTTTTCTCTTGAACAAAACTAAATAAAACTCTGTCTTATGTGGTGGGATTGTAGCATCTGTCGTTTTTGTTTATAGGTCTCTGGTAGCTAAGGTTTAGAGGGTAGCGAGTGAGATCATCATGTGTACATAATATATATAAGTTATATTAGGAACGTCTTGTAGAAAAAACTTTATTATTCGGATGGTGTGTTACCTGTGCTGTTTGTTGTGACTGTTGTCGTTGTGTTTTATTGACATGTTGTGACTTTGTGATTTGACTCAATTTCAGAGCAAATGGTGTAACAAGAAAAGGAGTAGAAAACGTCATTGTAACAAAACAACACTGTTTTCTGTTTGGGTACATTCGTAAATGTACGGTGGAACCAAGAGCAAAGGTCGTTCGTTCGTTCGTTTGGGGGATATTGATTTAAACCATCCTAAGCTGTCCATTGGAATCCAGGTAGATGAATTTTCAGTCGAATTTGTTTTTCTTTTTCTTTCAACTTTCTTGGCTTGATAAAAAGTATTTTCTGGGTTTATAGTTGTCTATTCTGATGATGACGATCTATTTATCTATAATAAAGTTTTTCAAAAGAGAAAAATGTTATCAAGATAGTTTCCTAAAAAAAATATACACTGTGTCATGTTCAAATTGGAAGAATCTATTTGAAAATTTATATGTTTTGCATTGCCGCAAAGGCGGCCCTTTTCTGTTCGTGTGTATTTACCTGAGAAAATACACTTTCTTTGTGACTGACTTGTTTCATTTCCTATTCAGACAACATATCAAATATTTATCAAGACGACACCAACAATATTGGAATTTTCGTAGTAAAAAGTTCATCACCATTTCTCCTTCCTTTACATTTCAATAATATGGCATGAGTAAGGCTACACGGGAACTAAGCGAACATCACAAAAGAGAATTCATGAAAGCTAAAGAAAGCTTTTCTTTCGTAGCCCTGCACAGTCATACCTCCAGTCTTTCCAGGGAATGTCTTTTGATAGCTTTACTTGGAAAATAGGTTGGAGAGGAGTATCGACTCAGCTATCTTGTCACAATTTCCCGTGTGTAGAGATAAAATAGGAAAGAAAACGGAAGGAGAGAAAATTGTGCACGTGTCTTCTCTTCTGTTCTATTTAACCTTTTAACTGTGCTAACTATAAAGTTGCGCATGTAT
>JAQIWN010002615.1:0-15224 GCA_034699025.1 Entomobrya cf. arborea Gr-Col-00668 | reverse complement strand
GTAACGATGAATTATGATGTAGAAAATGAAATATGTGAATGCACCCCCTACCCCAACCCAGCAAAATAAAACCGAATTATAAGCAAAGCAGTTTGAAGTTTTTTTTGACGCATTTGTATTAATAGTTATTCCGTTCTGAGAAAAAGTAATAATCCATGATGTTTATATTGAATGAGGATGTTATAAGGCCTCACATCCAAACAAGCACCACGCACCACACAAGCCAAATCAACCCTCTTTTCATCTGACTGATCAAGTCGACCGACGCACACTGATGCACAGCACATGTAATATAGAAATTCATAATATATTAAATGTACAACCCCCATTCATTTCCATTTTCTGTATCTTTTTCCAACATTTCTATCCTTCATGAATTTCTCTATGAATCTTTTCCGATTTTTCCTATTCCCATCGACAATATAATATCCACTCCACTCCAGTGACAGCACTACCAAAATACCAACTTAATACATACTAGTGCACCTCTACCACTCAATATACTCCTTCATTATGCTATCAAAGATGCTGAGTCTGTTTTTGGCTGCATACAGATTAGGAATTAGGCTGAGTTGTGTACATTTTTATTGAGTTCCAATCCAATTCCGAGAAAAATATAGCAAAGAGAGCAGATTACGTTGATAGTAAAAGATAGAAAATGCACTTCTCTTGTATCTGTCTCAGATGATCCTTTCACCTCAAATATTGCCGGCAACATCCCGGCATCTCTCTACTCTAATGAGAATCTTTTTATTTTGTCATTCTGATTTTCTGACAAAAGTAGAGAAGCTTTTCTATTTGTAATCTGTGCTTTTTTGGAGACAAGATTTTACCTACTCTAATAAAAAGGGAATGAATGAAGAGGGATGAATGGGACATTTTCCTGTCTTTTGTTATGCGATTACGTGAGGAAGTAAAGTAGGAAGCATGTTTTATAGCCGAGTACACAACTTCTCCCTGAATTTGTTATTATGTTGCTGCTGGTATGGTAGTACTTTACTATTTTATGTATGTGCTCATCCACTTCTCCCTAATAACTCTACTTTACTTTCTTTACATACGGTTCCCATAAAAAACACCAATTTTTATGTTTCAGTTCCACTTCCACTATATAAACATCGTGGTCTCCTAAACGGTTACGGTAATAGCGAAGTAAAGAAGAAGGGCATTATCTTTTCTTCATCTTTGTCATCAGGTTTTTTTTCTGCTACTTTTACATTTTTTTCTACATTTTTTTTTGTACCCACGCCTTGTCTCTTGTCTGTCGGCAGTCGGCACTGGCACGGCAGTCCGCTCTGCAGCTCTCTGTCTTTTACTTTTCCACTAATACATTGATGGGCATAATTTATGAGGTTCAGGTTCATAGGCATTGAAATAAGACTACTTATTCCTATTAGTAAAAAGCTAACATAAAAATCTTTCAAAGACAAGTTAGTAGTGGGTAGTGGCTGTAGTACCGTTTCGTCGAGGACGAATACACTGTTTTCTAATAGTTTCACCATTTAGAGGATAATTTAAACCACTTTTCTCCGAATTGTTGGGGAAGAATGGGTTTCCTATTGTCAACGTATACAGAAGTAGTACATGTACCATGTTACTTTTGAAAATACAAATTTCCATTTGATTCTATTTCCTCTGTGGTAATAATGGCAGCCGCTAGCGTAGTTGTTAGTTGTAACTTTTAACTTTTTTTTTATTACTATGCGTGCTTGGCAGGCTACAGCTACGCAAAAAAGCCATAAAAATGTTTTTCCAACCCTCCTCATCATTATCGTCGTCTCTCTGATTGTGAAAAGAACAACTATTACGGATATCTACAAACTTTTTTCTAGAAGAGAAAAAGCGGAACAATTTTTTTCTTTAGCTTTGGTTTTTAGGCTCCTTAAACACTCTGGAATAAAAGAGTAAAGTATATTTTGTGGATTTCTAATAATTCTTTCCCGAAAAAAATTTCGCTTCCTCTACTTTCTGTACTCCACTCCACTTAAACTTCCATTGCATTACTGTTGTACATCATCCAGCAAAGTAATACTTTTAACTTCCTCCTCATCTGAGTTGTTCGCCGGTGCGTGCTGGTAAGAAACATCCCCAACTTTTTACTTCAGACAATCATGTAGAGATATACAGACGGAAAGCTGTTTGTTCGTAGGTGGAGTACAGTTGTTCCGTGTGTGTGCGGATATGGAATGGATGAAATGATGATGGTGTAATAAGTTTTGTTTGATGATTGCGTAACTCGTGCGTTTGCTCCGCCACGTTACTTATTATTTCAGTTCCAGCTTAAATACGTGAAGAAAAAAAATGAAAAGAGGGTCGTAAATCCTAACGTATCTACTACATCACATCTAAAAGTACAATGTACACATTGCATTGTGCTTTCTGTCGTAATCGTAGTAAAAAAAAACCAAGTCAAAAAGATTTGTAAGTTTTCCTGTCGAATGGATGGATAGCCAAGATAATAGATACTTACTACCTTTCTTTCTGCCAGCATGATTTTCCTAGAATTTCTATTCCTTTCATCCTGCTCATTCTCTCTGTTTCTTCTTTCCTCTCTCTGTGGGAAATATTTTACTTTACGATTTGACTCGGCAGTGGAAGCCGGTTTGTGTGATTATGATGAAATATAGCCGTATGAATGTAAGCGAAAATGAATAAAAGTACATTTAGAAGATATGATATGATGGCTTTCAGAGTTGAGATCATGCAGACCTAAAGACGGGAAAAGGGCTCCCTTTTGCACTCTCCTCGCAACTTTTCAGCTTAACGCTAACTTAAGCTTGCATTGAGTGTTTTTATATTTTGCTCCCATTACATAATGGAAAATGCGACGACGTCGTCGACAATGATGTCGGGGATGTTGATGATGATGCATTTTCTCTCTTCCTTTTTGTTAATAATACATACGTTGTGTAGTAGTAGCCAAGTGTCTTTTTGTAGTAATACCCACATTCACATCTCTGTTTGAAATTTGGCTTCAGTTTTGCTTGCTGAATTGGCCTCCGGATGCGGACTAGATTGAGCTTTGAGACATGAGAAAAGGAAGATGTGATATTAGTGATGATACAACACAAGTCATCGGTTTTTATGCTTCAATCTTGGCTACAAAAATGCCCCTTTGTTACTCCCCGGGTGCTACTGTGTGTGTCTCTGTGTGTATAGATGTCTGTTGTCCGTGTGCGTACTATCTCACTCATTCAATTCTGTTATTCATACATTCCTCTTTTCTTTGGCACGCTTTTTTTCTCCCCCTTTTATACAAAACATCACTATACGTTTATATATCATGTCATTATATTATAACAACAAATGTCTGTAGTTCTGGTTCACAGATATATATTTTGTATCCCTACCTTCATGGTTGTAATACAAACTTTGATGTTTTTTTCTCTCTCTCCGGCTGCGGTATTGTAGATATAACAAACACATTGTACGCATTAAGGAAGGCCGTTGTATTTTTATGCACGTTTCTTCTCAATACATAGTAATTTCTCTGCATCATTCCAACTCTCAGCCAACTCAGTCAATTTCCTTGCACTGCTTTCATTCTCTGACAAGTTTTTGTCGTGTGCGTACATTTGGACATATGCGTGCATTTTTTTCTATTTGGACTGAACGACTAGGTTTCCTCGTAAAGTGTTGGTAAAAACAACAACGCTGGGGTTGCTGTTTATGTGGCATGCTGCATTTGTGGTCGTATTTGTAGTATAATGCATATAAAAAGTAAAAATGTAAGTGCAGTTTAAGATCGTGAAAAGGAATGCAATTTTCTGTCAGAGAGAAGTGCAGTGTGACGTGAACGTGAGTAAATGAAGAACGTTAAGTGAAGAAAAGGTAAGGTTGGTCCTGGTCTGGTCATTATTGTGCCTTGCGGTAGTCTACCGGTTTCTATATTGCAATCTATTTTGGTTTTTGTTTTGTTGAGTACGTCTTTTGTTCATCTTCTTGGCTAGTTGATTATGCTGTGCTGCACACATTTCTCATTTTACTCGCTCACGTCTCAAGTGCACAATAGTAGACATTCTGGAACCAAAACAAAAGGTTGAGGAAGTGGTGGAGTAGTACTATAGAAGTAGCCTTAGGACAAGTGTACAAAATGGATTTGGATGAGTGAATTGTTTGTTGAGTAGATAATAAAATGCTATACAACTAATCCATCTTCATTTTGGTTGATGTCATATGGTAGACATTCGTTATTATTGCTTTTCACGTTGTTTGCTGTCCAACAAAATTTGTGAATGAGTGAGTTGAGTGATCGCTGCTGAAAGATGTGATGGAAGATAAAAGGAAGTGGGAGTTTTGTTGACAGAAAAACAGAAAGTGAGAACAACATTTCTTTCTTTTTAACTCGTATTCGAAACCTGAAGAACAACTGACGTGTCATTTGTGGGAGTATTTAGAAAATAGCGAGTGGGATGGAAAATGGGAAACTAACACGAAAATTACTACCTTTCCACCTTTACAATGAATTTACTGCTGTTGTAGAGGAAAAGGCAAGGGTTTACCTTTCATGAAAATAATGGTTACTTCGAAAGAGGAACGGGGGAGAAATTTGATAGCACAGAATAAATAAACAAATATTATCACGTAACAAATATTAATCTGAATATCTCTGAACTAAAAAAGGAGAATGAGAATAAAGTTTTTCTTAAGAAATCAGAGCTTTACTGCGAGTTAGTGTAATGTATGAATGTTCTGATAGTTGGTGATGTTGGTAGCCCAATATATCACCTTTTCATTTTTCTTCAAACATGTATTTTTTCCAGTTTGTTCAGGAAATTTGATGCGTATTCATTAAATTATTTGTTTGAGTTCATTCGTTTTTAAACAAAAGAAAAGTATAAGGTTGAGACTACCCTTTTGTTTAGAAAATTCGTATGTAGTTTGATTATTAGTAACAAGGAGGGCCGGAAGTCTATTTTGTGTATCTATACAATGTAAATGTCAATATGAAAACATCGTTATATTTTTATTAAAAACTAACAAGGAAGGGCAAATGAAAATTTTTGTGGCATCACGAGATACTTGATACCGTTTTCACTACACAGATCAGGTTTCATCGACGGAGTCATGTACATAAATAATAAAAAAACGTTACGTTCTGTTCGTATTAAAGGTTTGCATGTATAGGAAAGGAAATATGTACATAGGTTGGAGATTTAAGTATATGTTATAAAAATGAGTTGTTTGTTCTTCGTACGTAGCTAAACGTAGCTTCAAATGATCGTTAATTTTTGTCTAAGCTTTGATCAATTTGCAGAATTTTATCAGAAACATGCTTAAAATAATTTGCATATACGCACTTTGTAGCTTTCATAATATATATACCCTCGAAACAACAGCTTAAATCCATCTTAGCACGTAGAACGTTGGTTTTGAGTAACTATTTTGTAATATCGGAATACTTTTTGAAGTTTAAGTTGAAATCTTCATAGCATGCAGAGCATTATCCGAGTATAAAAGTTGAGATGATCAGCTCTAATTCAAGCGACATACTTTGATTTGGGCTTTTGTGATCTTTCAAGCAATGTTTTCTTGCATATATTACATACAAAAGCCCTAAAATGCTCCTTTGATAAGATGATTTTCAATAATCCTCGAATCAAGTTCTGATAACGAATCCCTTCATCTTGATTTCCTGATTGATCGTACTTTGTACAGCTAGCTTCTATAAATGATGCAGAGACAGATTTCTAAGATTTAAGTAAAAATAGTTTCGCTCACAACGTCAAGTAAAAACATAATGAACCTTCATCACTGATGATAGAAAATGGCTACTAATCTTTTTGAATACATTCGCAAGTTTTTTCTTTCTAAATCAACCATTTTTGTGTATGAAAAAAGAAGATTTTTCATCATTACTTTCGTTGTCAATGAGGAATATGTCATGTAATGAGTTTACACCTACACCTACACGTACAACATATACATTATTGGACAACGGGTATGAAACACATACATAAATACATCAATTCTGCTTAAATTTCACTGTATCGCTAAAATGGATTCGAAGATGTGAATTTAGTAGAAATGTAAAAGAATCTAATTAGTTTTATAGTTTTACTACAGATTAGTTAACAAGTTAGTTGGATTATTTGGGTCACAAGTTAAAAAAAAACACTGGAGAATTCCTTACCTAAGATATTGCTTTATCGCTGCAAGGAGATTCGCATTTGAGGTTTTAGATGTAACTTTGTACCTAAACACGAGTGTGTTTTAGTTTTAAGCTGCTTCTAATTATAGTAGATTCGAATTTTCACTGTGGAAAGCCCTGAAGTCGAAAAGTCTCAATGGAGGCGTAGAAGCCGCAAATTAAAAATAATTTGTTGTATTCATCAGTATGCATATTTTCTATTACTTTAGTTATTTATCCAATAAATTTTGTAATTTAGCTAATTTGCTACGCGTATTTACGATTAACAGTATTTTTATTTACACAGAGGCTTAGTTTCAAGGCCAGTGGTTTTGATACCGTTGCGTCAAAACAGTCAGCAGAATTAGTTTAGTAAGTTGATAAGTTTCAGGAAGATAAACCGCATTGCTGTGTAAGATATTATGTTTGTCTACGTCGAATTTCAAAATTATTCTTAGGGATTTAATATACATATCTATGTATATATTTAGGTGAGCGTTCTGTGCGTAGTTGGTGTAGGTTTTAAATAAACCCACATAGTTTTATATTGGCATCCAGCATCCTTTCAAACCACTAATTACATAGAAGGAGAAAGTTAGCACATTCCTGTGTATTTATAAGCGCAGAAGTTTGTTTCAAGCTTTAATAAGGATAATCTTATATTGCATTCTTTTTAATTGGGATGGGAGAACGCATACTACATTACAAAATATATGTTACTGATATTTTGCTTGAATTTATTTTACTAGTAATGGTAAAAATAGCTTATCATTGAAGAGGATTCTAGATTTTTTTTTGTTTTTGTAATGGAAAAGTAGGATTTAGCACGAAAATCATAGGCCTGGAATTAATGTAGAAAATTCGATAGCCAAAGTGTAGAAGATGTAATGGAAGAATTAACTTTCACTAAATTGATCATAATTACTATTACCTTTTCCACTATCATCAGCCACAAATAAACTCTAATCATTAATGGGAAGTCATAACCGTAATCCTGCATACCGTACTTTAGTAATGAAAATACTTTTTGTAATCCAATTGATCCACCACTGATGGATGATATAAGGCATAATTACGCAATAACTTTTACTAATGTAGGCAAATGCATAAGCTGTTTAATTGCAACACGAAATACATTACTTTAATAACAAAAGTGAGGAGGCATGAAGTCATCATGTGTTCTCTGCATGTTTCCTTGTCTAATGATTAAAGAGCTTCAAGGCTAGCAAAATATTCATGTGCGCGCGTGTGAACAACAATGTAACTTTTTTATTTGATGAAATTCACATTAAGTTTGGTAGAATGCCATTGTTCATCCATTCAAATATTTATTGGGACGAGGCGGTCGTTTTTTGTTCTTCTTGTTTCCAAACTGGCATCAAATAAATACATTCATTTGCTTGCACTAAACGCAGACAGTTCAAATCACATAGAATAAAATTGGGAGAGAAAGTTGTTGCAAACTTTCTTTCATAGTTTGCGTAAAGATATTTTTGTAAATGCGAAGTACCGATCTTTCCTTATGTGAATAGTGTCAGTTGTCATTAATGGCACAAAACACAGAAATAGTTTTTCATGAAGAGTTGTCTGGACAGTTTTGTGACAACACAATAGATATCTACTTATGTATGCTTGCCAGCGAGGAATTCTAACAAAAGCCGACATGTCGTAGTTTGCCGTAAGTGGATCAACTTCTTTACATATAAATTGGATTATGAAATTATTCTCACATACACCTTATATGTGTCTCCTAGAGTCGAGTCTTACACTATAATTACTGTGACTTGACTTGTTCTCTGCATTCATTTAGTAATATTGTATTAGTATTAACCAAGTAAAAAAAGTCATGAAACTTTTACGGTTTTCAATTTTCTTCATTAGAGCTAACTAACGCTATTTTCTGTGTTTTAGAAATGCAATAAACATCATACGTAGGTAATTTTGATTATACTGACATATATCGAGTTTTTAGTCATGGAGTAAATAAAGTTATTTTATAATTTAGTTTGTTTAATGAGTATGGGTTTATCCGACGAAAACTGTTGGGACTAATAAAGTCATAAGAAGGAGTGACCGTGTTGTCTATGTAAATAAAAATTAACAAGGTTTTCGGGTAATGAAATTTCGCAAAATACTAGAATTGAAAACATATGTGTATTTCCTAAGAAAATTAGGACGACATCGTTAAGAACTAAATCTATCAACCGCAAAATATACGCGAAATACCGCAAAGATGTATCATTCAATAAGATGTACTAGTTACATTTGCTTAACATCTTGAGCAATGCACTGATACTATTACTTGTTGTAGGAAAATGTTTTGCAGAATCAACAAATCTAGAAAAAATGAACACACGTTTCCGTACATGTGAAACTTTTATTTGTAAAGACACATAATATGCTTAGTACCACATGACAAACAAAAGATGAAATGTTTATTCGTCACATTCTCTTTCGCCTACTTGTACGAAAAACGTATTTAGCACATTGAAAAATAATGAGAATATGAAATCTTTTGTAAAAACTATTCGTTTGTTCCATTCCGAATCAACTGAAAGATTAAGAAATACGAACAAAGTGTGCACAGTAGCGTGATCATGTTTTGTAGCTCCATTGACAAGAACGCCCATCTTTTCCAAATGGGTGGCCCGATAAGTTGAAAATTATATACATCAAAAGATATCAATACACTAGCACGCAATGCCACCAAAGACAGAATTTTGTTGGCAGCAAGTTTGATAAGTTTGGTGTAGGTCTTCTCCAATCCTACAAAAAACTCGTAGTAAGTGAACGTAGTTTTTTTTCTCTTTTTGGTTGTAACAAAATGTCTCAATGTCGATCAAATGAATATATACTTGTTAAAGAAACGAAAAAGAATGTGGAAGAGCACAAGGAAACTTTCATCGATTATTGATCTACCTAGTTAAGTTCATATAAAAATAGAGACCGGGCCGGGCGCGAGTGAATGCAGGCTTTCTAGCAAATGTGGCTCAAGCCGGCCATAAAAATGAAAATGCATGCAATTCATATAAAAAAGTAAGGCTGAAAGTGTACATATTTATGCCATGCCATCCCAAAAAGGAGGGTGCATTATAATATATGATACTACTCTTGTGGATAAAAGAGAGAAACGACAAATGGTAGTAATAATGTGCTTACGAGAGAAGTGCCTAGATACATAATACATCTATAGAGTAGGCAGATCACGTTTATAAAACGCTATATATTCAAAAGCAGCCTTGCATACTCATCGTTTCTTATAACCTAAAAAAACTCATTCGTTTCGCTCATGGGTATTTATACTAAAAACGGAAAGAAGGGAGGAATGAAGGGGAAAGTATTCCTGGAAAAGTGTATAGCATATTATTAACATGGAACAGATAGAGAGATGTGTCCGTATAAACATAACGTAGCTCAAGTCTCCTCTCTCACTGAATGAATGAAAATAGTAGAATAGCAATATATATGTATGCTTTCACATTTTCAATCTTCACCACATCCAGTACATCACCATCATCGTCACTTCTTTTTACTACTTCGATATGTTTCCCTTGCTTTCGTCATTTGTGTACCTACTTGCTTTCATCTGTTTCTGTTGATGTTTCTCTTTTTTGTACTTGTGCGTACGATTGAGTAGACTGGAAAAAAGAGGAGCGTGAAAAGCAAGATTACTTTCTTTATTGTGTCCACCCAAACGTCTCTTTTACTCTCTTGTTTTTTCGTTTGCTTTTTTACTAAATATGTATAGATACATTTTTTCTTTTGTTTGTTCTGTGTTAAAAGAAAAACTACGCTTTGATTAAAAATTTCCTTAGAAAGATTTTTATTTGGAAGTCGAGATAACATGTTTCGACTGATGTACAGAAAAAAGTTGTGGTGATATGTAATTGAATACTTTCTTTGCGAATGTTTCAGCTTTACAATGGAACTGATTGGAAGTTACAGTTGAAAACTGAAAAATAGTCAAGACTTGAAAAGGACCTTTTGAAGTGGGAGTGGTGAAAGTCTTCAGCAACAACAAATCGAACGTTTATTCGCAAACTATTGTGTAAGAAACAAAATGTCATCACAATGTGTATTCTTTTGAAGTGTTGTGCAACCATAAATTTTACCAGTGTGCGTGCGTAACGTATTTGTTAACGGATACAGGAGAAGTTGATTACATGATGCTAACGTTTGATTTTATCAACAAACATTTGAATGAATTCGTATTCTACAGAACACGGATTACTCTTTAACTCAACTTTTTACTTGTTTTGCGATAAATTAGTTTGTTTTTTTTATAAAAGTTCGTATACTTACAAAGAAAATCATGGAAGTAAAAGAAACAATCTGATACTATGTGGGCGGGTCCAAGAATCTTGAAATGAGGTCGAAGTTGTTATTAGCAAGATTACCTTCCGGTATTACAAATATCATTGAGAAACAGTGCGGCAACAATAACAACTGGAGTGAAAAATGTTAGACAAATGGGCTGACGCTCGAATTTCTCCTTGTTTACATTTACACAATACCAAATACCGTGTCAAGACTGATGGAAATCTGATAAGCTTTTTTGCATAATCTGACAAACCTAAATCCAGTGCTATTGACCCGGTCACGTTTTTATGTGTTCTGATGGCATGTGAGGAATGCCATACTGTTAATAAGAAGAATAAATTGAACTACAAGATAGTTTACTACTGATATAAAAAAAATTCGAGGAAAAGGATTTTTGCGAAAACTTTCTAAACGTTCGAGAGAAATCTGTAATAATGGGAATAATTTTACATTTAATCTTTGTTTGTTTATCTGTTCATCTGTGAAGGAGTGTGTGGGAGACCTGCTTTGATGACTTAGGTTTCGAAACCAGTAAAAATTTAGAACAGTGAAGTGCCTGGCAGTATAGTGTCGCCAAAAAGAAAGTATAATACTCCGCCGTGAGATAGTCATCCTCGTACAATTCTGTGGATAAACCCTTGCGTAATGTGTGATGCTTAAAATAAATAAATATTCGCCTTTCACTTCCAACCTTGAATGCACGTGCGCAAGATGAACATCCTTGATATACATGATGAGAGTCCCCCAAAATGTGTGAACTTGACAGATCAGACTTTTAAATAGACCATTTTTTTGGCTTTGGCTGCAAGGCAAATTGCAAGTGTTGATAGATTTGCAATGAAAAAATCAAGGCAGGCGTTTTTGACATATGTTACTTTTTCGACACCGCATTTCTGTTATGGCTATTTTGGTTTGAAACAAACTTGTTGCCTTTAAACGTATGTTTTGGAACAAAGGGATGGAAACAACTGGGAATGTAGAGCTTTGCGTAATTAGTGTTTATAAAATAAATTGAAAGTGAGAATATAGTAGCATGAAATTAAGTTAACGGGTATTGTTTCCGATCACGTAAATTGTGTAAAGGTTAACCTCATGAGCAACCTCGTAGGTTGTCAAAATAAAGTTGCATTATACTTAGGTAACATAATTTAATTACGAAACGAAAACTAAGGAAAATAAGCACTATTATAGTATAAAAAACTCTGGAGATTGGTCGACCTTGTTACTGGTGAAAGGAGAAAGTTGAACGTTTTCACTTAAACATTATGTACCAGTCTATTGGGCGTTTGTGATGTTATTTGGAATACTGCTATGGATTATTATACTGATTCCTCTTCAAACAAGTCCGGAATTCAGTAAGTTTAAATTTTACTTAATTAGTTCTACTTAAAAGGATTTTTGTTATATAAATGGAATGGTTATGGTTAATGAAGTTGATGCACTTAACCTGTTATGTTGACTAAGGTTATGGTTAGTATGTAACTGTTTAACTTTAAAAAATTAAAAAATAAAGAAATCCCTCAATTTGTTTAATTCAAGTTTAATTAGAGCCCATGAATCATTTACTACTCCTATTTCCATTGCCCTATTACTAATCTATTTTAAAAGTATAACATATAGGGGATTTGTGAAGTTCGAGCAATTCAAAGTAGTTCATAAAGTTTCAATGCAAATAACACCTTACAAGTGGGACTTGTTTGTATTTAAATTTTTGTAATATTCCCCAAAATACAGGGCTTAAGTAATAAATACTTTTACAATCATACAATACGTAAAAGTTCCCGATTTTATCAGTTGATAGAAAGGTCCATAACCCATGTATTTGCAGAAAAAAATGAATACAACCAAACTTCAAAAATCCCATGAAGTAATGTTAGTACATAACGAACAAACAACCTTCTCATATTTTTTCTAGTTGTCCATGAACTAGAAGCATGTTGTCACCACCGGATTACATTGACATGTGGCGGAAGGAGTCAGGAGCAGAGCGACATGAGAATTGTTGTTGTGCAAGCGAGATATGTCATCGACCAACAAGAACAAATTCCTGCGGTTCCGAGTTCTCAACCACTTTATCCTTTCCCAGACCCTACAGAGAAAAATTTCAAGATCCTGGATGATATTGCACCATCAGCCCCGTCCCCATCTTCTGCATCAGACAATCTTCCCCTTTCTAAGCACTCTAAAACAATCTCGTAAGTACAGTACTCAGCAGAATCATTAAACAAATGTCATATACAGTCATAAAAGCATGAAATTTGTTTTTAACGACTTTAAGCGTTTTAGAGAAATTGTAAAATATGTATTTATTTTCTAAAAGTTTATGAAAAACATTGCTATGATATGACGTAATGTCTGGAAAGTGGATTTCACATTAGAAAAATAATTAAAGAGAAAGTAAGCTTTTGAAGCTTTACAGATAAAATTTTCTAAATTATTGAAAAGTTCAGTTCCTGTTACTTTGATCTGCAAATAACATGCAAAATTAAATTAACTTAATTGGCTATAAAGTGTGAATTATTTTCAACGTTAGAATTTTCCAAATTGACATTTTCTAAATTAGACTGTTGTAGCGTTAAATTCACAATAATGCTGCATGTACATATGTATCTGAAGCAAATGAAAAATACGTCGTATTCTATAATTGCTTACATGTATACCTTTGTTGTTCACTTGACTTGTCAAATATAAATAAATTGTTCCTGTAAACGTAATTTCCTGAAATACATCTTTTAAATTCAGCGTGCGTAAACTCATCAAACAAATCATCAAACAGCTACGTTTTACTTTCCCCAAATTTCAGTTAATTAAAACATTAGACAATGCAATGTTCAATACTTGTGTAAATCTTCATTATCTGTTTTTTACGAAACTGAAAGATGATACGTTTGCAAGTTTTATGAAATAATGGCGTTAAGTACATCAGATTACTTTTTGTTATTGCTTAGATTATGTACATGCATCAATGAATAGATTTAGCATAGATTTACACGAATTCTCCATTAATTAAAAAAAGAATACGCTCACGTAACATAATAAACATCCTTGATATTTTGTTGTTAATTTACAGGCTTTGGGATCTCGACATTAAATGGATGCATGACTTGACAAATGATAACTTGCCTCACCCCATTCATATTGACGCACCCTCTTGGCATCCCTCTCATATATCCATGTATGAAGGAAAACTACCATTTTTACAGTATCCGCGAAAAGTAACGACACCTCCTGTTTTTCCCGATGATGGGCTTAATTTTACCAATACCCGTGTGATAGAAATGCCCCCTTATCAGAGGGATTTCCTCGACAAAAATACAATATGGCGAGAGCCTTTATTCCATATAGGAGCAACTGAATCTACCATAGCGCCATCATCATCAACACAGAGCAAAACAACTTCATTCGGGGTCCCCCCAACAAGTGCGACTAAAATAAGTGGAAACAGGAGAAAAAGCGTAAGAGGTGGTCTACTCGTAGGGAAGCCTTTGCTAAAGGATGCTAATGAAAAGATTCCATCGTCAAGAGAAAGTAGGAGTGAAAGCTTTCCATCTTATTACCTCAACTACAACGGAGGAGATGGTGAATGTTGGTCGTACCAGGCTTTGAGCAGCACGAGCCCAACTTTCACCACAGATCCTAATCGAGTCAAGCCTTCCTGGCATTTCAAGGATCTCAGGTCGTACTTTAATCAAAGGTAAGCGGAGTGCCATGAACTTAGTACTTTCATATGTTAGGCATTAACAAAATGGGAAACCTTTTTTTCGGTCGTATTGTAAAGGGGTTGGAATTGAGAAGCTATAATTTTTGCGAAGCTGAGAAATTCCAAATGTTCACAAAAGTTTTTAAATTAGATATTTGGAAGATTGTTATCGGAATTCGGAGTCTTACTTTACTTTAGATTGATAATAGTTAGACCGTATTAGGCCGTTCGTTACGTCTTGTCTGTTGTGTTCATGTTTTTTAATCATCTATCCATGGAAAACGAGATTGCTATTAATGTAATTTGATTAGAAGTAATAGCATCTAAGTTTAAAGTCTACCATTGTTCATTTTAGAAAATCAAGCTGAAGCTTTTATGTAGTTGTTAAAAGGAACAAAAGACAAGACATATTTACACGAAGTTTGTACTTCCATCACTATTTATACATCATTCATAACTTAGTGTAGTAAGCTTGAAGACTTTTCATCAGTTGCATGCAAAAGAAAAAAATCTAAGTATTTCTTGTTCTTGCCAATATCAGTTACTTACTCCACTCATAAATATTAATGCGAAATTTAGATGATACGACACAGTTGTAGAAATCCATTTTTATTTTAAAGTCAAGCTGTACTGGCTACTATCAAGCTCTGGATAAAAGTAATTTTCATTTTTGATTCAAGTAAAAAGCAGAAAAGAAAACTTGTACGTTTATTTTCATCTTCTTCAAAAAGTATATCTTGCAAAGTCAGCAATAAACAAGAGAAAATGAATAAAACTTTACAAAATTTATTCAAATTTTTATTTCTTTCATGCAGATTTTTCCAGCAAATTCTCCACTTTAAAGAACACAACTGAGAAACAAATTATGTATGTATTACCTTACAAAATTAGTTTTCGTAATTTTAGGAAAGTACCTACGAAGCAAGTTTGTACCCCATTTTCATGGAGAGGACAAGATTCCATGTAGGCTACTGATATTTTTAAGGTACTTGGAAGCAAATGGGGACATTATTTCCTGTAAATGGTTTTCTCTTAAATGTATTTTTAGAATGGTATGACGTCGTACTCGTATTG
>JAQIWN010002614.1:0-15228 GCA_034699025.1 Entomobrya cf. arborea Gr-Col-00668 | reverse complement strand
TAGCTTTTAGGCGGCTATCTAGCATGCGTTGTTATGCCCAAATTCGGCTACTGCATACGGAGCTGAAAAGGATAATATGTTATGATACTTTCATTCAAGTGCAATATATTTCTATATGGTGTACAGGAAACAGATTGGAGAAAGCATTTTTTTTAAACAATGGTATCATAGTGTCATATGCCGTCATTCAGCGTTATCTCCCTAAACCCATTTCCAACAAAAAAATACATCAACATATTGTCATCATTTTACAGAAACTAGTATGCTATGCATACAATATTTTTGTGTTTTCACTGAAGAATTAGAACGAACTATATTCGTTTAGCAACGTTTTTATACTTGCATGTAGATTCTTCAATTCGCTCTTCTTACAGATGTCTTCTCGAATTGAAATCATAGTCCGGATTCCCGCTAAGCAGTTTGTTTATCGATAAGAAATAATATCATATAGGATGGGCTAACTCATCTGACATATTTAATTAGTCATCGATAAAGAAAACAACATAAATAAGAAAATATTTTAAGGGAAACGGGTGATTTAACAAATCGTAGGAAATGTAGTATGTCTAAAATGCGGATATTACCAAATTTATGCATGTTTACCATTTTCAGTAAACATTGTTCACCATGTAGTGCTCCTGCTCAAGAAAACAAACAAAAGCTCTCAACTATCATTAAACGATATATTGAACCACCGTCATATCAAGCAACAGTCACAGTCAAAAATATTTTTTTCAGAAACCGATACGTAGTTCATGCAATCATTCAATTATCCCCTTTTTGCCTTTTTTCTCCAACAAAACATGAAAACATTCACATTGGGTGTATCAAACCATAATTGAAAATAATATAACATACGTACATTTTTTACATTTAATCTTATACTAGTACTAGGGCACATTAATATAATACATGTAATGTATGTACATATCCGTTGTTTTAAACCATACATATCTGCATGAAGCTTGACCGCGACAACGACTGTCAAACAAGACTAGTACTAGAAGAGAAAGAAAAGTAAACCATGTATGTACGCTTACAAAAACACTCTAGCTTTTACCACATCAACAGACTTTAGACAGAGAAGCTCATCAGGTAGTTTGACATTCTAGTGGCCTGGTCACAATACAAAAGCACAAAAGGCTTTGATAGTGAGTTTATCTGGTGGAGAAAGTCGCTGCGTCTTTCCGTTTTGGTTTGGAATTATTTTGCTTTCTCTGCTAGTGGCTCTGCTTATTTTTACAGAATTTCTCAGTTCATCCACTATCCGTCCTGGAGTAACGTTGTCGGCCTTCAATTATAAGGGAAAATTAGAGTTTATACTGTGTTTACGAAACTTAATACTATATTAATATTATTACTTTTTTTGTGGATTGATTATTGAGACGCGGTGTTTTTCACGCCCAGTGACTGCTGGGATATTACACTTTGTACACATGATATGTGTACCTTTTCAAGTATAAGTCTGTAACGGTTGAACTGGTTGAAGTATGTAGGACTGTCAGTGGGTAAAAAGGAGAAAAAAAGCAAATAAAAAATTAATGAAAATAGAAAGCAGAAAATAATAACAAGGCTTTTCCAACGATTTTTCTGCCATTGGTTTAGTTTTAGAGTTTCTACTCAAACGTATGTATAGTACGTGTAATGTAATAGATACCTGGTTTGGTTGAGTGGTAGCCAATACTGAATACGGAATATATAGAACGCAAGAGTAGACCATGGCTATTTTCAAGAGTGCTCCATGAAATGCCGATATTAAATACAGACAGAAGAACAGTGAAAATGTAGGTTTGCAACTTGACAGGAAAACTTTAATAAATTATTAGCTTTATGATTCCTTGCACAAGAAAACATGGGCTGCATTCCATAAAGTTGTGAGATTTATTAGCAGATTTTGAAAGTAGCTGTTAAATGTTGTCAAATATTTCAAATGTGATTTTACCAGTGAAATATTGGTATTTTTAAAATTATTAAAATGTTAATTTAATATATACGTTAAATTCATAAAATATCAAACTCAACTAGGTGATTTTCATTATAAAACGGGGAGTTTTGTGTGAAGTGCTTTCTATTCAACATGCTTTAGTGTACACCAAAAAACCTAAAGTGTAGCGGTTAAAGGGATGGAAAAAGACGAGCGGCCTATTTTTCGACCCTTTACAAGGGAGTCCCTTGTCACAATCGAGGGTAGAATTGCGGAGGAGTATGCTAAAAAGAAGGAATTGGAGAAGAAAAGAGCAGAAGAAGGGGTTCGTATACTATTTTTATAACAGCTTCATTACTTCTATTTATTTTTTTATAAATCATTCTTATTTAAATCATTTATTTTGGAACAAGTGAGAGCATACGTGATTTTATCTCTTTCAAACTAATATTATTAGCCCATTTTAGAATAATTCACCAGCATAATGTGTTGGCAAAAGCATAATTTAGTTCAGAATTTAACCGATTAGTTTTCTAAAACTTTTAAATTCTTTAAACTCGTCAACTATGTTAAGGGATTCATGTATATTTGAAAGGCAGTAAATATTACTATCTCTGTAAGATCTACATGCATGATTGAAGCATGCCCTTGTATGCAAATATATGTACATGTCTAACAGTTCATGATATCGACATGGAGGCCCTTTAAATAACAAAGCATTTTTTATCACAAAAACACATTTCGTTAATGTCACGCACCACCTCATGACACCATCAAGACAACAACAACTTGACACCATTTTTTTGCGATCCTGATGGCATAACAGAATATTTATTGATTGATCATTTACAAAAATTATTTCATATACAGAATAATTTTCAGAGGTTGCATGACTTGTCGCATTTTGCCCCAAAAACTACTTTTGCGTAGCTTTAACATATTCACGCACATAATGAGATATCTATACTTTTGCCAGAGATATTCCCAGAGAAAAAAAATATATATTAAATAGACAATCGTGATAATTGAGCACGATAACGAAAAAATTCCATGAAATAGCTTACGTTGCATGACTGTGTTTCCACCTATCAATGAGCTATTCGAGTAATCTTTTGTTATAGTCAACACTGTAAACTAATTATTTTGTTTTGTCCAATTGACTGTTAAACCGCAATGATTCCATTTTATTAACAAAATATTCTTGTATTTGCGTTGAAGAAACAACACCGGTATGATGATGATGATGACGAAGATGGACACGGACCTGATCAGTATCTTGAGCAGAATATGAAACTTCCTATTAGAATGTCAGCAGCATTTGATCCCGATCTGGCAGGAGTTCCACTCGAGGACTTTGACCCATTCTATCAAAATATTGCTGTAATTTGAAATATATTAGAAAATTTGCTATATTTACCCCAATTTATATGACGGGTTATTAGTTCTTTCCCTGTCCTGTCTAATATTCATAAGCAAGTCATATATGACATGTGTTTCTGAATTATCATATTTCTGGATGCATGCCATTAGACCTTCGTGATCGTCAGCAAGAAAAAGGACATTTTCCGGTTCAGCGCTACTAAAGCTGTCTATCTACTCACTCCGTGGAATCCCATCAGAAGAGCGGCGATAGGAATCCTTACCCACTCATTATTCACATTATGCATCATTTCAACCATTTTGACAAATTGCTTGGTGATGATCATGCCGTCAACTCCTGTCACAGAATCAACAGAGTAATGATTGATTATACATTTCATATACTCTATAATCGACCATGTTGCAAGAAGACTACCATATTAAAAGTCCTTTTCATGAAATTACAGAGTTTTGTTCACAGCCATATACACTTTCGAGTCAGCGGTGAAAGTTATGGCAAGAGGGTTCATCCTAGAACCGTTCACGTATCTTCGTGACGCGTGGAATTGGCTTGACTTTGTTGTTATCACTCTTGCGTAAAGACTTACACCACTCAATTAAGACGCATTTAATAATACACACATACACATAATAAAAAAATATTATTGAATACAAAATACATATTTAAAAATGTAGATATGTAACAATGGGCATAAATCTGGGAAATTTGGCAGCTTTAAGAACGTTCAGGGTATTGCGAGCTTTGAAAACTGTGGCTATTGTGCCAGGTCAGTGATATTTTTTCTGTAAAAGCGTTTTAAATTACAAATTGATGTTATAGGAAATCTTTGTATTATTTTAACTGTATGTTTTACAGGGCTTAAGACAATCGTCGGTGCTGTAATTGAATCTGTCAAGAATCTCCGGGATGTCATCATTCTAACAATGTTCTCACTCTCTGTATTTGCACTAATGGGCCTTCAAATTTACATGGGAGTCTTGACTCAAAAATGTGTACGAAATTTTCCTGAATATGATCTGGAACTAAACGATGAAACCTGGAGGCAGTACGTTCAGAACGAGACAAACTGGCATACCAAGTATCCGGATACTGGTGTATTTACGCTGTGTGGAAACTCCACTGGAGCTGGGTAAATCACGAAACTACATAACACTTGAGAGAAAATAGGAGATTTGTCACTTGAGAAAGCGTCTATCATGAACATGACATGACACTATATATATTAATTTCTTTCGTAGTGGTTGTCCGGAAAATTACACTTGTTTACAAGGCTTTGGGAAAAATCCCAACTATGGCTATACATCCTTCGATTCATTTGGCTGGGCGTTGCTTTCTGCATTCCGTCTCATGACTCAAGACTTCTGGGAAGGCCTCTATCAACAGGTGACTAATTTCTTTTCATACTTTCATATGAATATATGCGTTAGGTTGCATTTTATAGCAGCATAAATTATATAACTTTTTCATGTGCAAGCTTTCTTTCTGTATCTTTTACCATGCATAGGTTCTCAGGGTTTCAGGACCATGGCATATGCTTTTCTTCATAGTGATAATATTCCTTGGATCATTCTATCTTGTGAACTTGATCTTAGCTATTGTCGCTATGTCTTATGATGAACTGCAAAAGAAGGCTGAAGAAGAAGATGCAGCAGCAGAAGCTGAAGCTGAAGCGATGAGGGTAAATGGTTGTTTATGCATTGGATATTCATTTAAAAATTGAATTCAAGATCAATTTGGATAAATTTGCATAATTTTATGTACTTGGCTTTTTAGAACGAGGCTGAAGAAGCAGCAAGAGCACAGGCCGAGGCAGAAGCAAAAGCAAATGCTCATGATCATCATGGGGGCGATTCGGGAGATGATGATTGTGATGGAGAGAGTATGACCCGCCGTTCTGTTTATTCTGGTACAAGTTACACAGGTCCGAAAGATGACAACACATCCGTCAAATCAGAGTTTGGAGAAGAGACTCTGGTTGGAAATAGCTATAGTAAAGGTTCCAGAAAAGTAAGAAAATGGGCAAATATAAAGCTCATTTGCAGCTATACATTCGGCTGTCCAATCCTAAAAAGCAAAAATGTTGCATTGTCAAATCATACAAGCACATGTTTATCCCCATAAAAATCAAGATAGCATGAGGATTTCTCCTTAGAATTGTGATGCGTCCCTAAAAAACTTGCATTGCATCATAATAAATTTTTGGACACTGAAAAACTTATCATGACTTAAAAGCATGTGGTTGATTTCAAGCATGGGTCTCAATTACTATTTGTATTTAACACATATTAACTTGATTCAGACAAGCTTAAGCCTTCCCGGAAGTCCTGGATCTACTTTACGAAGACGTTCTGGAAAATCTGGTAGAAGGCGAGGCGACAAAGTATTGTCTACTTACATGGATGCTCAAGAGCACCTACCATACGCCGATGATTCAACAGCAGCTACTCCGTTATCCGAGGACAATGGTGCGATAATAGTGACAAATTACAGACGAGGTTCGTAGTTATTGCAGCACACTTGCACGCGCCTATTTAAAAATGCACGTAGATTTTGCTTCAAGTAGATCACCTTACTTCTTAAATACTAACCTGTAAATGGTACACTAGAAATAGCAATGCTAGCGCAGTGCCAAATTTTACGTAGGTCTAGGATCATGCAATTCTTCGTCGTACAATTCTCATGGTTCAAGATTGACCTTTACTTCTCATATGGATATGTCAGGTCGCAGTGCTCTTGGTGGAAGTCAACCGGTTGTGATTACAAGGGAGTATCAAATGAAGAGAAGGTCAAGGAGCCATCGGAATGTTACGGTATTTACACTACCGAAATGTATCTTTTTGAATAATGGCTGTTCCAACAATTACTTGTACAACTACGCTGTTGACATTCCAGGAAACTGCTGGACCCTTTGAGGATTTTGTGGCAAGTAAGAAGGATAAATATACGACTGACACGGTGGAAACTAATGAAATGACAACCAGTGCTGCACCAGAACAACAGGATGAAAGTGTAGCTGTTGACATGTCTGGTAAAATAACAAAAAAAGCCAAACTGTTACTTTTGATAATAAACCCCTGCTTACTTGTAAAATGCTTTAATCACGCAAGTTGAAGTAATCATGCACAATAATTTCAGATGTGATGGCGCTAAATGACATTATCGACCAAGCTGGAAGACAAAGTAGACTTAGTATTGCTAGCAGAGTTAGTGAAATTCTAGGTTAGTGTGTAGTTTCTAGTTTACAGAAATAATGAAGGGATGTAATTTAAATGACTTGCTTATAACTTGATTTAGAGGAGAATGCTAATGCGGTAAAACCAAGACTAAGGGAGAGAATATTTCGTGTGTGTCTACGCTGGTATTACACTCATTTGCGTTTTATTTTTCAATTTTATCACTATATATTTAGTTAAAAATCTAAAAGATTATCAAAAATTAAATGTTTAGGGTGGATATATTCTGTGTCTGGGACTGTGGATTCCCCTGGAGCAGTATTCAGAAATGTGTAGCATTCATTGTATTTGATCCCTTTGCTGAGCTACTTATTACGGTGGCTATCGCTATCAATACACTTTTCATGGCATTGGACCACTATGGTCTAAAGGAAAATGTTTCAATGGCTGCAACTCTGAAAATCGGAAACACGGTAAAATAGTTTAATGTCTGAAAATAAAGTTTTTTTAAAAGCTAAAGTTCCACCAAAATCAGATTTTCCAAATTTTCAGGTATTTTCTACCATTTTCACAATTGAATGTGCAATGAAATTGATCGCGATGAGTCCAAAGTATTATTTTCAAGGGGGTTGGAATATATTTGACTTCATAATTGGTTAGTTTACTTTGAAAACCAGTAATACTGTAAAAAAAAGTACACAATAATTTATTGAAAGTTGGAATTTCGATAAATTACCAGAATTTAAAACGAATGAATTCATTAACAGTTGCATTGTCTCTTCTGGAAATGTTGTTTGAGGACGCTGGACTTCCAGGAATCAGTGCTCTCCGATCTTTCAGATTGGTATTTTATTTTATTCAAGTTTTCATAGTGGAATAAATATCGATTTCTTGGTAGTTTTTACGAGAAAAAATGATTTAATTGTGGAATTTATTTGTAATAGCTGAGAGTTTTCAAACTTGCGAAGTCCTGGCCAACATTAAATTTGTTGATAAGTATCATGGGAAAAACAATGGGAGCACTGGGTAATCTAGTGTTTGTGTTGATAATCATCATCTTTATATTTGCCGTGATGGGAATGCAACTATTTGCAAAAAACTATTACGGTAGGAGAAAGCTTAGAAATTCCACATGGTTTGTGTTAACAACAGGAATATTAAATCTTTTTTTCTTTGATCTTATTATTTCAGACAAAGTAATACTCTTTCCGGGGCACGAACTCCCCCGATGGAATTTTACCGACTTTTGGCACTCCTTCATGATAATATTTAGGGTACTTTGTGGGGAATGGATTGAGTCCATGTGGGACTGTATGCTAGTAGGGGATGCGTCATGTGTCCCTTTCTTTCTGGCGACTGTAATAATTGGAAATCTTGTTGTATGTTACATAATATTTACTAATGATTATGATATTTTTACTTTTTGAGTGGAATTGCGATGCTGAACATTTTTACTATTAGTATTTAAATGAGCAACAAAAAGTTAAATTTTACTCCACAGGTCCTTAATCTATTCTTGGCCCTGTTGCTCAGCAGTTTCGGAGCATCGAATCTCTCTTCGCCCCAAGCTGATGCCGAGACAAACAAGCTCACAGAAGCGTTCCATAGAATAGGGAGGTTCACTCGATGGGTGAAGTATTCCCTTCGTAAGTGTATCTCAAAGGTTTGTGGATTGTGTACTAAATCTAAAAATCAGGTTTCCGACAACGGGGAACACATTAATGGAGAAAATGGGGGGATAATCTCCAGTTATAACAATATAAAGCGAGCGGCTGATGAGAACGGTAATTTTTCACATAGAATCATTAGAAAATATGCAATTCTGTTAGCTATGTAGTTATGTATTACTTAATCTCTGTGTATGCTCAATGTCAGGAAGCGAGGTAAAAAAGAAGCCACGGTTAAATCAAAAAGCACGGCTAGTAATGAATGTGAACAAATTGGCAAACAGTGGCCCATCTAATTCCAGCCTTGTTGATGGGCATATCGAAAACGGGAAGACAAAATTAAGACCTTCTCGTTCTCATAGTCGGACAGGTATTGAGGACAATGTTAGCATGAAATCTTATGAATCTCATAGAACCGGAGCTTCTAACAAGGATTATGATGATGGTAATATTACACTTGTTGATGTGAATAAATGTTTTGACTTCAATTAGTAAAGAATTTAGTCATATGAAAATTACTTTCCTCAGTAGATGGAATTGAAGTGGATAATTCAGTCCATGATTTTGACGGGCTTGAAGAGCAGGAAGTGGAGGAAACTGACATGGGAGAGGCGTTAGCAAAAACAGAAGATGAAGAGGAATATCCAGCAGATTGCTTTCCTCCTGAGTTTTATGAACGATTTCCTGCGTTTGCTGTTGATGATACACCGTTTGGGATTGGCTGGGCACATTTAAGATTGAAAACGTTTAGACTTATTGAAAACAAATACTTTGAAACGGCTGTCATCATTATGATTCTAGTGTCTTCACTTGCGTTGGTAAATTAGCAGTAGAAAGTACTCTAATAAAAGTGGCCAGGTGTACGATAATGTACTAAACCATCATGTTAATGATCATTAGGCACTAGAAGACGTACACCTGCAGAAGAATCCCGTGCTAACGGATATCCTCTACTACATGGACAGAATTTTCACCATAATTTTCCTGCTTGAAATGTTGGTGAAGTGGCTTGCACTTGGTTTCCGAACATACTTCACCAACGCATGGTGTTGGTTGGATTTCACTATTGTGATGGTACGCCCGCCGCAACCACAACATTTCAGACAAGTGGCTAATTGTCATCTTTTGAATATCGTAAATAATAATTTTGAACTTGTATTATAGGTATCCCTGATCAATTTCGTCGCAGGTTTAGCAGGTGCAGGTGGCGTGCAAGCATTCAAGACAATGCGAACTCTTAGGGCACTTCGTCCACTTCGAGCCATGTCAAGAATGCAAGGAATGAGGGTAAAACTAGAACGCTTATTTAGAAGCTACAAGTTGCGTGTCAACTTGTCAATTATACTCAGCGTGACATAATTTATATTTCAGGTTGTTGTGAATGCTTTGGTCCAAGCGATTCCTAGTATTTTCAATGTACTACTGGTGTGTCTTATATTTTGGTTAATATTTGCCATCATGGGAGTTCAGCTATTCAATGGAAAATTCTACAAGGTTTACATTTTAGAGAAAACAGTTACTTATGTATATGTACATGAATTCTGATAAAAAGAAAACATTTTTTTAAATTAAAAGTGTGTGGATCCTGTGGACGGAAATAAACCAGACTTTCGAATTATCAAAGGGAAAGTAGAATGCCTAGCTAATAATATGACATGGGAAAATTCACCTATGAATTTTGATCATGTTGGAAAAGCGTACCTGAGCTTATTCCAAGTGGCTACTTTCAAGGGTTGGATTGATATAATGAATGATGCTATCGATTCGCGTGGGGTAAGCAATTTGGTATGGTTGATTGATGAGATTTAAATGGTTGCTCAAATTAATCGTATTTTTATTTTATTTTAAATATTTAGGAAGATGAACAGCCACATAGAGAAGTTAATTTCACCATGTATGCGTACTTTGTTATTTTTATTATATTTGGGTCATTTTTTACTTTGAATCTGTTCATTGGGGTGATCATCGATAACTTTAACGAGCAAAAGAAAAAGGTAAACTGAGCAGTCGAAAATAATTGTAGGAATTTACTCTAACAGACTTTGATAACTCTATATCATTTATGTATTTTCAGGCTGGAGGGTCTTTGGAAATGTTTATGACAGAAGATCAGAAAAAGTACTACAATGCAATGAAGAAAATGGGAAGCAAGAAACCTCTGAAAGCTGTTCCACGTCCAAAGGTGACATTAACATTTAATTCTTCAAACCAATATTTTTTTTTAAATGCCGGAAATATTTTTTAAAAATGATTTATTGTTTCTATTTACAGTGGAAGCCGCAAACAGTTGTCTTTGACATTGTTATGAATCAAAAATTTGACATGCTAATCATGGTGTTTATTGGATTAAATATGTTAGTGATGACACTGGATCATTATAACCAGCCTCCAGTAAGATAGAGAAACACATTTGATCGGTTCATTTTTATTTTGATATGTGAAGTCAGTGGAGTGAATAATACCATCATAATGTTATTTGCAGAGTTGGGAGAGAATGCTTGACTATCTTAACGGAGTGTTCATTGCAATCTTCTCATCGGAATGCCTGCTGAAGATATTTGCCTTACGCTACCATTACTTCAAGGAGCCGTGGAACTTGTTTGGTATTTTGAACTAAATAATATCAAAGACATTTTGTAACATAATGGTTTGGCATTTATAACTTTTTTTTTACTAAAATGGTGCCTGCCAGATTTTGTGGTGGTGATCCTGTCTATATTAGGTAAATTAATGTTTCAAACGAATTAAAATATAAAGTATAATGTAACATGATATCGACAATGACAAAAAAATTTCATACGTGTAGGATTGGTGCTGAGTGACCTAATTGAAAAATACTTCGTGTCACCCACTCTGCTAAGAGTTGTACGAGTTGCAAAAGTGGGAAGAGTATTGCGCTTGGTGAAAGGAGCGAAAGGAATACGAACTCTACTTTTTGCCCTTGCCATGTCTTTACCAGCATTGTTCAATATTTGTCTTCTTTTGTTTTTGGTAATGTTCATATTCGCCATATTTGGAATGTCCTTCTTCATGAATGTCAGACTCAAACCGGGTGGACTAGATGAGGTGTTCAATTTTCAAACATTTGGACAGTCGATGATTCTTTTATTTCAAATGTCTACTTCAGCTGGTACAGTGAATACTGCTAACAGTTTGTATAAAGCTAAGCAATATGAATTAGTACATATTAATTATGCATATCTGTGACAGGTTGGAATGATGTCCTGAATGGCATTATTGACGAAGATGAATGCGAAAAACCCGATCCGGAACTCGGCAAACCAGGAGACTGTGGAAATCCAACAGTTGGAATAGCGTTTCTACTCACATACCTAGTAATAAGTTTTCTCATTGTCATCAATATGTACATTGCCGTTATTCTGGAAAACTACTCCCAAGCCACCGAAGAGGTACAGGAAGGACTGACAGATGACGACTATGACATGTACTACGAGATATGGGCGCAGTTTGATCCTGACGGTAGCCAATATATTAAGTACAATCAGCTCTCTGATTTTCTGAATGTGTTGGAAGCTCCGTTACAGATACACAAGCCAAATAAGTACAAGATAATATCTATGGACATTGCGATTTGCAAAGGTAATTGAAAGATATTTTATACTGGTCCAAGCTATTTATGAAGCGTGTTTTAATGTGAACTCATTCGGGATGTTTTTCAAGGCGACATGATGTACTGTGTGGACATATTGGATGCCTTGACAAGGGATTTCTTTGCTAGAAAAGGAAATCCAATAGAAGACGCTGCAGAGTTAAATGAAGTTCAATTACACCAGGACCGACCTGGCTACGAACCAATTTCATCTACTCTGTGGCGACAACGTGAGGAATACTGCGCTAGAGTGATACAAATCATTTGGAAACGATTTGTGGACAAAAGAAAGCATGCAAGGTTGATGGCTACGCAGCAACCACAAGAAAGTGCTGGTCGTAGTGTCGTAGAACCTGGAAATAGTACCGCTGATCATTTACTCACAACTGTGGTTACAAATGAAACAAGAGGGAGCAATCCCTCGATAAGGGTGACATCGCGGTCCCCATCTATTTCATCTAGAGTAACTGATGTTTAAACGAAAATATATAATGGTTAAATTATGAACTTTGCATTTATATATATTCCGTATTAATATAGTTTTAATGAACATTTACTTTTCTGTATACATGTGTAAACTCACTCAAATGCGTTTTAACTGCAGCTGACAGAAAGCTGTTTTATAATATAAATTGTGTTATTTATAACTTGTTAAATGACAAATCAAACTGGTTATTTGGACCACTATTGTACAGAATTTATGTGGCTGAGTTTAATCTCGGTCTACTTACTATTTAGTTAAGGAGTTTAAAATATGTGGGATGATGTAAAATACATGTTTGACGTAGCTTTTAGTTGTTATAATACTCTCATTTCAGTAATGCTCATTGTTCTGTTAAAAATTTATTATAGGGTTATTTCAAAACTAAGTATGCATTGGGTTTGTAAATAGCATTAAAATGTTTAATCGTAAATGTTCCTAAATTGACAAATGAAATCGCTTTTGTAAATCAGTACACAGTAATATAAATGTAAACCTATCACTTATTATTGTGCGAATCAATCCAAAATATAATCTATCGAATTACATGCACATATTTATCCACTAACGGAATTCGAGGCTATAATATTCTTGTTGCAAATCATTGTTGTTGGTTAAATAATTTGACTTGAGGATGGAACAGTATTTTTTAAAAATGTATGTAGTTCTAATGTGACTGAAATATGTAATATTTATGATGATGAAAATATATATGAATGTTGATTAATACTAAAGTCCATTAACTAAAACTATTATTCAGTTTAATAGTGTCATGTTGTACCGTTGTGCAACTAATAAAATTCAGTAGAATAATGATGTATAAATATAAATCTGTATTTGAATAAATATTTCAGTCATTTTCCATTTAAAGCACTATTTTCAACATTTATCGTGGTCACAAGGTTGCGAGTATTCTAGTAAATGAGAACGCTGCTGCTACACCAGTTTGTCCAACGCCGTAAACAAAAGCGTATCCCGGAGTCATTTGAAGTGAACTAGCAGTATAAATGAATGCAATGACAGCACTATTTACCAAGCCTGTTGTTCCTGGATTCACAACACCAAAAAGTAGTACCAGTAAAGGGAAAAATCTTTGAAGGAAGAAACATAATGTTAATTAGATTTATATTTGAAAATTAAATTTAAAAAAAAAACGAAACCATTTTTGGAATAAAAGGCAATGGTAAGTATACCTCCCAACTCTGTGCTTCCTTAGAGTTCCAAAGGCAATCAAAGCTCCAATGACATGAACGATGATAGATGACAGGAATGCCCATAAGAATACTCGGTGCCACATATCTACAATTCAAATTGCAAATGTTCAGAATTCAAACTATTTCGAGATTTACTTTAAAAAATAAGATTCTGTACCAATTTATGCCCACTTGATAACATACCTGTAAACGTGATTAATTCAGCCGACGGACTAAATCTCACCAAATTTGCAAAAAAGTCATTTATAGAACTGCTTAAGGTAGACATATTTTTGAATTCAACGAAGGTCACTGAACAGGAAACAAAACGATTGCACTCCTATCAAGTTTGACGATGATGCGTTATGTGTTCTCCCAGCTTTATTTCTTACGTGAACTAAAATCTGTGCTGCTGAAAAACAATAATATGCTAATTTCAATTTTCTTGTTTATTATAAAACCGTATTCGACATGACATGACATTACTGGGTCTTCTTAATTTAGTGAACGGCACAAACACACGCATTTAACTTTTCCACACAAAGCTTACAAGCATTTTCCCAAATAACTAACTGGAACTAGAAAAGCTGTTATTGCCGGTGCGCGCCAGTACTTCATCCGTATTTACGTTATCAAGCAAATTACGCTGGCAATTAAATTCCAAACTTCCTATTTCAATTTAATGGATCCTCTCCTCTCTACAAAACTACGAAATCATCTGTTCCAATTATACTGACTAACTTGCAAAGAAACATGTGTAATGTGTATTGTGTATACCAACAGCAAACACATGCTTTTGTTTATACTGGTTCACTCACGGTCATATGAAATGAATCATCATGATGTATGATGATTTGATGATGATGATCAGATGTTGTACTTCTTGACAATCAACCATCAACCGGCCCCCGGCCCCACCACATCCGTCTTGTTGTGGAGGAACTTAATGTCTTGCAACTCTCAATTAAAATCCAAGAATTAAACTATGTTGTAATAGTACAGGCTGCACTTTTTTTACAATGAATAGTGGAAAAAAGTTATAGCACCATACGTAAGACATTTTTTATAAAAGGTTTCCCTTCTAAACTTAATTATATGAAATGTGCATACAATTTCTATCATTCCACATGGGGGCACATGTATTGATCTACAGTTAGATTCGGGGGATCCTGGTCATAGTATAGTCGTTATCATGAATTTGGTCCGTCAGAAACATTTCAAAGAAGAAATGTAAATCAAGCTAGAATATTATCTAACCACTAACCATTGCATTGTTAGATTGAGTATGAGTCATGTTTGCCATGATCATGGCATTATTGGCATTGGCAGTTGCAGTTGGCAGCGAGAGATAAACAGCGTTTTGACTTAGAGTCATTTGCAACTCATTACTCATACGACAGACACCTGTTCTTTGAATTGTCGAGCAAAACTATCAGTGATTTTAAACATATTGCGTTTGCGTGAGTCAGGAGGGAGGAGCGAGCACCGACGTTATACTAAACAAACACGGTAAAAAACGTTTTACATTACATTACACATTACATCATGAGAGTGAGAACCCTAACAATTAGATTTTGAAAATATAAATAATATTTGATGATGCAAGTCTATTCCCTAACAAAAATTATCATCCTAAACGTTTAGTACTGTCAGTTCAGAAAATTCCGACATTTGAGAAGGTTCTGAAGATTCTCCCATTCCTACGTTGCTCTACTGAAAGAAATTAACTAGAAGAGTGTAAAAACTCTGAAAACCAACTACCGAATTGCGAATGAGTAGATGTATACGACGCTTGTAGT
>JAQIWN010002613.1:0-15234 GCA_034699025.1 Entomobrya cf. arborea Gr-Col-00668 | reverse complement strand
ACGCGCGGTGGGCTTTAATTAATTACAATTTTTAAATAGTAAATGACCGTTTTACAGAAGAATGAAAACAGATTTGTGATCAGAATGAACAGGAGATTCTTGCAGTGGTAATGGCTAGTCCCAACTCGTTAAACAGTTGGAATCTTTACCCTGTTAGTAAGATATTTTACTTTACAATAGTTTTATCTGAAAACTTCTCAAACAAATACAATGTTTAATCTGTTTGCAATCATTATTTACAATACTGTTGTCAGATATAAAAAACAATTATTTTATTGAGTTGCGCTATCTACTTGTTATGAATTAGAGCAAACATATAAATTAATATAATTGTATTTGGGTTAGATTGATAAGAAGATTATGTTATTAGTTGATGATATACTTCAAATTTATAACTTGATGTCATATAAATGACTGAATATTTAATTTGTGTTGTCCGATGTGTATCAGTAAGCTTACTAGTAAGTTTGTTAAGTTATTTCTTCAGTCTTCTGATTTATCTAATCGAACTAAACCTTCCGAGTTTTACATGTCTTGTAATTGTTTTTCCTTGAGTAGTGTCATAATATTCAGAAATAATTTGACCAAGAAATACCATTTTATCTAAGGTGACAGTCGATTTCAATAATGCTGATAGTCAATCAAAATTATTACAAGCGATAGTTACATGTTATGATCAAATTGTTTAATACGTTATACTCAACTGATTCTAATGATTTAATAAAAAACATGGTTTAATTTAGAAAACCAATTCTCACATTTCAGATAAGCATTAGTACCTTTTTTCACGTCTTTCAAAATCAATTCAATCCGAATAGCTTAGTCAACACCAAACTGTGACAGCCAGCAGACGTGTTAAAACAACTTCGCAGTTAAATAAACTTCGTATAATCGTTTTACCTAAAATTTGATTTAATATTTCACATAACTCATTGTTGTTATTCCTTTTAAGGAACAAATAAAATAAGGCGGGTTTGATAAAATACACTAAAATCTTTATTTATTAACTCAGCTTAACAGTTAAACCGATAAAATTTGAGTGTTATAATAAACAAATAGGAAGAAATTTCTGAACACGAAATGGTTTTTTCCTTGCACCAATCGACCCCTTTTTTCAAATGGAACTCGTATAAAATAAAAATGGAATACGAAAAATATTTAGACAAGTTTCGAATTCTGTATCTTTATACCCACTGGGTTAATATTTTCGGTTGTTCGCCTTTAAAAGTTCATCCATCCTCCGGATGGTGTATTATTACCTTGCGAATTGTGGCAAAAAACCAGGGTGAAATAAAACAATTAACATTAAAAACATACTTCAATTACCTGGCAGCTTTTGTGCAGTTTTGGCAACTTATAATTCCTGGATACAAGCCATTCAAAACAACTGATCTAATACTTGCATGGTTTAGTTGGTTGGGAATAATAGCATCAACCACGTTCATAAATATTTGTCGAAATAAAGGATGTCTATGGGGAAATTACCAAAGTAACTTGTTAAGTTTTCTTATTCGATTTGCCCAAAAATGTGACGTTCTGGCATGTTCAAATCGTAAACGTATATTTCAGAATAGTTCCACCATTGAATCTTTGAATTTACTTTCAGTTCCCGTTTTAATAATAAGCAATGTAATTCTGCCATTTTTATTCGTACTTGGAGCTCACTGGAGTAATCCTTGCAAACCGTCACTTATTGGTTATTTCGTTCTGAGTGAGTGCAATTGCCAATTTGACAACCATAAAAACTTCGTTCAAAAACTGTGTCAATCATCTTTAAAAGGAGTAATCCTTTTAGGAAACATATGGTCATGGTCTTTTGGAATGAATGGAGTAATTTACGTGTTTGTATCGCTACTAATGTTTGGTTCAATAATGACAAGTGAAAGCATTCAACTATTTTGGCTACAATTCAAGCATGGTAGCTACACTTATCAAGACGCTTTGATTTACCGACAACTTCAAATATTTAATATTCTGAGTAATTTGTTGCAGCAAAGTTGTGTGGGTCTTTTAATATTTGTCGTGACGGTGGCGTTTTCAATGAATTTAAGTCCACTTATTGGATTCATTAATGGTACTCAAAATGACACTGGTGTTGTTATGCTTTTAATGTTTGCATCTGTGACTGTAAATACTATGGCTCTTTTGTTGCTACTTTTGGGTGGAATGGTGGCTATTCATAAAAAGTCGAAACGTAAACTTCTAGCTGTTAAAAGACTGAAATCTGATACAGCACTAAACCGTAGATGGACAAAAAGATTTTGGAAGTCTTGTAGTGTACTTAAAATTAAATTTGGAGACAGTAATTTTTTGGAAGAGTTGACGTCTCTTAAATGTTTCGACAATGGAATCCAATTGAATGTACAGTTTTTGTTGTTGTCCAAAAACACATAACTTAGAGTAACTTATTTTTAGGAACATCATGATGTCTGACAAGGATGTAACAAATTTGCAAAACCATTTGAATTAGTATCTATGCTGCTGTCCAATGTTTATCATTGGATGTTGGTTTGACTAAAAATGTCACCATGCATGCTGTTAGTTTATTGTTTGCCATGTCTTTGTATTATACTCAAAAGCAATTGTGTTTGCTTAATTGATTTTAATATATGATGAATTATCTTAGAAAATATACATTTACAACTTTTAAAATCAGATTATTTCACGTGCGGGCATGTAACTTTAAGACTCAAGTTTAACCAAAGCTTGGATCGAACGCAACGAGGACTAAAACTCATTTAAAGGCACAAAAGAAGAAAACAGAACATGTTTACTGGTTTTTTTGGTTAAATGTTTTAAACAGTTATTGAGAAGTATACTGTTGTTATACAACGGTAAGTTTAATACGAACAATTTAAAAAAAATTGGATTAAAAAAATTTCGATCCAATGGTTTTATTATAAAGCTTTTCGAGCTTATAACTAGAACAGCGATTTATTTTGACAATAAAATAAGCGTTATTGAAGTGACAATATTATTATGGTATGGTGTGACCAGTGTTCCGGGGTGGTATTTACCAGGTGGAGATATTGTGGGAAATAATGGGAAATAATGCCCAGCAAAATGTTTCACTTTAAGTGGGAAATGGGAAATAGAAAAATGCAAGTCAAAAAACCAAGTGAAAATAGCAGAAAAATACGTTTAAGCTCACAATTTTGTCAGTTTATCTAAAAAAGGAGATTTTGAGGCAAAAAGAACTATGAATAACGACGTATTTTGCAGTAACATTTAACACAGGTACGTAATGATTTATAGTAGGTGAAATTTTGCTTAAATAAAACCGAAAAATAATTCTTAGTGGCTCAAAAACTTAATTGGGCTCAATGTTACGGTATTTTGGACTGTTTGAAATTAAAAGCATGCTAATAACCTATTTAAATTCAAATTAACCAATTTTTTTGCCCATTTACCACTATTTCCCGGTATTTACCATTATTTCCCACCTGGGAATCATTTTAGTTCTTTGAGGTGGGAAATAGGGAACACTGGGTGTGACGGGACACATCAATTGACATACAAATTAGCTTCTGCATACCTTTGCAATATCATAAAGCTACGCAAAGTTATTACTTATTACGTTAGCCAGTAGAGTGTAGACAAATGCAGCAGCTAGTGATGTGTGTTTACTATCGCACAGGGCTAATATAAGATATATTTTAATTGTTAAGATAGTTAACTTTGAATAACTTGTAGATTGTGCGCATCTACTTTCCTGACTGAAGATTGTAGGTTTAAATCCCGTAACCCGCTTAACTGGAATGCTAGCGATTTAGGATAGTTGAAGTGCAAAATAAGTAACAATGATAAACTGCAAAAAATTATTCAGTTAACACCTACAAAGAGAATTTTGGCATTTTTCGAACTTGATTGATAGTTCACTATTTATTCTTTATCTTTATTTAATTTTGAAATTGCTGTGGCTTGTCAACTTGACAGCTCAGCGGTTAGACACGAATTAAAGCTTGTCTAAAATAAAGGTAAGTTAGTTTCAATGTTAAGGTATCATATAAAGCATAACATTCATATAATTTATATATTAATATATCATACATGTACATACATAATCAACAAAATAAATATATTATGTAGGTAGGAATTCATGCATGCATCATCCCATTCCATTAACAATGCATACAATCCATACTAAACAAAAATGACAAAAAATATTCCACTTGTCAATGAGTGGTCATTCATATAATTTACAATTTATAATAATCTCAATTTATGTAAAGATGCTCCTGCATCTAATTCTTGAAGAGTATACCAAGTGCGTGACTGAAACGGTAACGTACAATGTAAATGGACGGGTACCGGATAGTACCAAAGTGATGTGGCGTAGGATGCTATATTACCTTGTGAGATTTCTCCCATCTCCACCGACAGGTTCCCACATCCTCAAAAATGGGTTATCTGCTACTCCACAAGGGTTTAAACTGTTGTTCGAGTTACACTACAGTATCCTTTACATTTTAAGATCAACTATGCCACGTTAGCATTAGCTGACATGGGATATTTTCGTGAACTCATTTTATTTTTGCTATGGAAATTGTTTTTCCTGTTTGCAAGATTGCAACGAATTTAAAATATTTCATCTTTTTAATTTAAAAGCGAGCAAAACAAATTGACATAGCCAGAGTTGGTTAAACATACAAAACTGTTTATTAAGTTAGTTTTATAACTCTTGAGATTAAAGAGTGTTAAGAAATGTGTTTTTAAGCATCATATCCCAGCGTGCCTTTTCTGGGTTTCCGAAAAAATAGAACCGAATTGCGGTTGTGGGCAAAGCATCTCATGTATACATTTGTAGATTCCTAAGAAAACTTAAACACAAATTCATTATGAGATACTGTTTAATAATAATCTATACTACAAACTTCAGCACACAAGTCTCGTATAATTAGGTATTTTGGTAGGAAATACACAACTTGAGATGATATTGTTATTAGTTTTTATCAATTATTAGATTTTCGATAAGAGTTTCTTATGAGTTTTAACCTAATGACTGTATCCCGTCCGTCCGGCCGTCCGTCAGCTTAGCTCCTAAACGGTTAGAAGTTTTGAAATTCTGTTCTTTGCAATGAAGCCCTTTGGTACAGGGCTCGCGATCGGCTTATAAGAGTTGACCTCGGGACTTTTTATGACAAGAGTCCTTTGCCTATAACTCCTAAAAGAGTAGGTATTTCGAAATTCTGTTTTTTGAAATGTGGCCTTTCCGCACTGGGCTTGCGATTGGCGAATAAAAGGTTTACGTGCTCCCCCAATTCCCCCCTGGGGACCAGGATAGTTCTACAAATATGCTAGTTAAAGGCTTAAACCCGGTATATGTAGGTTCTAAGGAACCTAGATTCATAATCTGAATTTCTTTGAATTTAACTTTGAAATTCTACGACAGAAAAGAGCAGAAAACCTTATTTATTCGAGATTTCAGGTGAAACTAAATTAGTAAAGGTAACTAAAGGCGTAGATTTGGAATCTGGCGTCAGCTTTTAGATTAGCTTATGGTTTATAAGTACACTCCTGAATTTTCTTACCGAGTATCTAACTTAACAGTTTTACAACGGTTTGTTCGTTTTGATTGAGGGTCCGTATTTTTCATTTAACGTTAAATTGTTTCTTCCCACTTTTAATGTATGGGACGGTGCTAGGTTTAAATTCTAATAAAACTCAACATTTTTTTAAAATACGAAACCAACTGTTAAAAGGCTTTAAAAAATTCGAGTATTTTTTTTGATAAAACCCAAGTTGCAGTAAGCTACATATGTATAAACACGCCAAATCATTAACCCTTGTGGTCCGAGCTGCTCAACGCCAATTTTATATAGCTGTGGCTGAAAATAAAAAACAATGTCCTCATAAAATATACACATCAAAAATTTAATTTATCCAAGCATCAATTGGAATATTTAATTTTTCGACTAAAAATGGGTTTTAATTTTACGAGAAAATCTACCTTTTTAAACATTTTTCATATTCATTCCATTTTTAATTGCGTTACTGGAAATATTTTAGCACCATCTGAGCTTCAACGTGGTGCAGAAAAAGATATTGGCATCGCCAATACATTTTCGGGATGTTTCATAAATGTTGTGAATTTTGGAGGATTAAATATAAATTTTGAAATTCTGACTCAACCAATTGTTCTACAACGCTACTTTTCATTTCAAGGAGTTGAAAACGTATATGCTTTTGAACTGAGGCCGAAACAAATGGAACCTAAAAACCAAAAGAAAGTTTTTCCTGAAAACAAAACAATAAATCTGAATCATCGAGTAGACCTAACATACATCAAACAGATTCTAACAAATGATCGGCTTTTGATGACCAACAAAAACACCAAATGCGATGCTGCCATTCACTTTCATCCACAAAACCACAAGTATAACGCTAACATGTATCAGTATTATCACTTGGATGGTCTGTTACTTAAGGAGCCATTTTTGATAGGTGCTGAGTCAGATTATGGCACTCTTGAATGGAAGGGAACATACCTAAACTCAGTTCCAAAATACTCGTTATTAGTTTGTGCTCCACAAAATCAATTTTCCAGCTGTCATAAATCTACAGATCTTAAAATTTGGATCAATACAATATTGTATGATCCTTTGATTCGTCGAATGCAAGAACTTATAATGGTTTTAAAGAGATTATTGTTGCGACACCAGCTCTTTGCAGTTTGTTTGTATTGTAATCCTTGTCAGCCATATCAACTTTTAGCCATGAGAGCAAATTGCTATCCTAACTCACTAAACACTTTACACAGTCTTCTTGCAACTTTAAATTTCGGAGACAAATATCCACTATCAGTTGATATAGTTAAGTCGTGGACAACTATAAAGTACTTTGGCATTGTTCCCACAACGAAACGAGATATAATGCAGACAACTACAAAGTTCAATATAAGAGAAAAACTAGGCCTGACATATCTAGCAGATTTTCATATAATATATGATTTTTTCCCAAACATATATGATATATCATTGCAATACCTAGTTTCCCAACCCCGCTCAACATTTCATTGGAAAAACGTTAAACTGGATGTTTGTGGAGTCTCCAAAGGAATACCTTACCACCCGAAACTTCGTCCTGTAATCCTAACATATCCGAACAAACATATAAGCTATTATAAAGACATTGGGCTAGTTTTCCAAACGACATATTTAAGATTTGTGAGCTGCCACGAACAAAAAATTCATTGGATACATAAACTCAAAGAGTTAGTTCTCGTGTTCGACGCATATATTTGATTTCTTCTTATGATAGTAGTTCCACTTGTTTTAAAGATAAATGATTTTAAAACTTACTTAGCTCAGAAAAATGTTCGTCAAATTAGATTTGGAAACACTATCTACGAGTTATACGCGTCAATATTGGATCAATCTGCAGCTTGTTTTCGGGTTGAGTGCATAAGAGTTTGGTATCTATCTTTCTTCTTGGTTGTCTCCCTCTAGTGTTTATTGTAGTAAATAATCTATACTAAGGAGACAACATAACCAGGTTAACAGTAAACCCGCCACCAATACCTTTTGACACATTTGATATTTTAATAGCCAACAAATTTAAAGTAATGTGTCGTAGGCTTATGATAACGGAAGGCGCTTGGAGGGCCATACAAAAAAAACAGTGGTTATGCGTTAAAAGCCTTTTGGGATCACAAACACGAAGTATTATTTTAAAGATGGAGTGATCCGGTGGTGGCATAGCTACTTGAAATGGGCAACTATGATGAAAACGAGAGCTGATGAAATTAAAAGCTTGGCAGCTGAAAACAATACAGTTGACTTTGCCACAGATAGCAACTACGATATTTATGTTATGTGCATAATACCTAGCTTCGGACTTCTGGTATCGTTCTTTGTGTTCTGCATTCACGATGTCGATATCCGTCATTTGATGGTTATAATCTCTAAACAATTTTTGATATATCTTAAAACATTCTTCGCCTTTGTCCGTAGAAATTTCGAACCTCGGTTTGTGCTTAGGAGATTTATAACCACATATCGTCAAACGTTTTATCGCTAAGGATTTATTCAGTTACAAAATGTTTTTGAAGATTTATGATTTTCTCATTATTTTTTTAGTTTCTAATAACTTTTTTTTCAATACAAAAAAAATTAACGAGGTTTGATACCAATACCTGTGTGACAGAAAGCAGTTTTTGATTTTTGAGATTGTGACAATCGGTGAAGAGAAGCCAGGTTTATTAAATCTTCTGTGAACATGAAATCTACTTAAACTTTGCAATACGGAATTTACGACGGTCGTGCCCAATTTATATTTGTTTTTTAAAATGAAACTAAGAAAACAGTGCGTTTCATTTTTTATATCTAGTAGCTGATCATATGGGTCCTTTGTCCAATTCGGAATTATAAAATTACCAAATTGGCCTTTTTTGCAGTGAACGTAAGTGTTGTACTGTAGGTATTAAAATGTAATTTGGAAACAATTATTGTGGACAGAGTTGACATGATTGAAATGTCTTGATATGGTAATCCAGTTGTATGCAAAATTTTTGTTATTACCTGAAGTATGAAATTCTACAAAAAAGTGTTTATAAGAAATTGCTAGAAAGATCAAGGTATAAATACCATTAAAAATTATGGCGAAAAGCCAAGTTGAACTGAAAAAAATAACACTTAAAATTTACCTCAAATACCTTTTAGCTTTTGTGCTAGAAAGAAAGAATACCAGAACCAAAGTAAAAAACTTGATTTCCACAGATTTGATTTGAGGAAAACGATCAAGATTGATCCAAAATCGCCCCCAACAAATCAAAGCATGACTTAGAAAATTTGATCCCTTTTGATTTATGATGTACTACATATTCATTAATTTCTGATATTAATATAATTAATCCTAGCAGCAGCAGTGGTAAAGTCAAACCAAACGAACAACTTCTTGATTTTATTTATTCAATAAATTTACTCTTCATGGCAGCTTAAAAATCATAACTTTCTTCGCTGGAAAAACAACCAGTATGTTTATACATGCTTTTGTGTTGCAGGAATGCGTGTTAATTCCCCGTCGAGGTTTGGGATGATAAACTTAAGCATCAAAAGTCTCACATAAATCTTTTAGAGCGTCTGCCGTATTTGAATATAAATTATATTGAGAAACCCTTTGTTGAAGTGTTACATTTTTGGCAAAAAATACGAAATGTTAAGAAAATCTATTGCTTTTATTGAGCTATTGAGTATTTATTGCTGGTTCACTTTGCTTATTACACTCCGCGTCGGCTAAGCGTGGCATCTCACTCATAAAGACGTGTATATCCTATAACCAAGCTTAGCCCACGCGGAGTGTAATAAGCAAAGTGAACCAGCTGTATATGACTCGGCAAAGAGTCTACTGAAATTGGATTTTTTTGTCCTAGCAAATGAAGTTTAAAACGTTTACAAGGATAGCAAAACGCACAAATTATAAACAGCTTTTTGGAATTAAAGGTCCCTTCAAAATCAGTATAGATTCTTGCAAACGTTAGATTTTAGCATAGCATATTGTCATATATGTTTAGATATTTATGTAATAAGTTGTTTGACAAGATGAAAGCTTAATTGGTGTACATAGTATTGATGAACATTTTGTAACATTATTTAAAAATTGTTGTTTTCGTTGTTTCCGTTCAAATGATAATTCAGTGCTTATCCAAAATGGCTTCTTAAGAATGGGACAAATAAAACGCTTATTAAAAATATAATTATAAATTTTGCTCTTTGTTCGTCGCATGAATGTAAATATACGTTTTACATTTACTGTTTTCGTTACTCAACAAAAGTCGATTATATAGACACCTAAAAAATGAATAATATATTTACTAGACTAATAATACAAGACTGATATAGTTTTTTAGGTCAAGGTTTGCTTTTTCAATTAGGACTCATCATTTCGTAAATTGTATGAACATTTAAAAAAAATAACTCACTCTTTTTTTCAAATGCGCTCACTTCAAAGATTAGGGTTTTTTGCATATAAAATAATGAAAACTACTTGTATGGGAGAATAAACTTGACACGCTTAATACATTTCATAGATGTAATTGAGTTTTACTTTAAAATGCCTATATTCTACCAATCTTGCTCTGAATTATGTTTTGTTTTTTAAATGTCATCAAACACAGGGAAAAGCTATATTTACATTCGTTCCCACATTTCTTATTATCATTGATAACAACTCTCCGCATGGACTTAAATGTGTTTATTTTCTTTTAAATTACCGATTTAAAAAAATCATTTTCCCAAACGTATTCTATTTTGTTAAAATATTCAAATTAAAGAAAAGGAATTACATATCTAGTCAACCAATGTTAATGCTAAATCCGGATTTTTCTTAAATTATTAGTATACCCTCATACTTATTGCAGCTTTATTAAAAAACTAGCTAGTTTGAAGTGTACATTTTCCCAAGTGTTTTGGTTTACCACCTGAAAAACGAAATGACAACTTTACTATTTAAGGTTTACATATTAGAGGTAAAATTGTGATTTTTTTGGTGAAAAGTGTCTTACCCCGACATTTAAGAATGCACATATTTGCATAGGTTTGATCCCTTGTACTACATACTGGTTCTTCTTTCTTTTCGCATTGACAACCCTGTAATTATTCGAATAGTTTTTACCTAAAAAGTAGATCGTCAAAAATGATTAATTTATCAAAAGCTTTGACTCACCTCAGTGTATCGATTTTTCTTTAAATCAGCTTTCTCAGAATTGCCAGAACTGCCAGAATTACCAGAACCACCTGGTTTGCTTGGTTTATCAGGTTTACCAGGTTTAGCTGTTGTGCCGGGCTTAGCAGTTGTAGTAGGATCTTCCGAGTACGCGGTACACACAAGAAAAGTTAATAAAATTACAAAAAATTTAACAAAAAAATTCATTTTTTAAGTATTAAATAAGAAGTTTGAAAAAAATTGAGATGCAATCAGTTTAAATTAAAAATTGTGAAAGACCTAAACACATACATATTGCAAAGATTCATTGAATCGAAATGGAACAGACACAACAACGATACAGAACTGCAGTTAAAATGGGGTTTATTACTGAAGTCTAGAGGTTACATGTAATAAAATAAGCCGAAATATCGAGAAATAAAGATTAAAAAATTAACAAGTTCATTCATATCGCAAATAAAATTACGCAGGTTGCAGCAATTAACTGTTCTAAGATGACTAAGGTAAATGTATATGAAATCAGTCGGGTATGTACACCGTAAAAAGTCTTTAGACGAACCGAACGTTCCCATAAAATACTTCATTTAGCAGTTAAGTAAAATATCTTCAATGCGGCTGTTATTTTTTACGGTTAGGTTCTCAAAATACAATTGTGAAAAATTGTTCAGCCGCAATAGTTGAATATTTAACAATATATTGGTAGCGGCATTTTGGGCATGTATTTAAGGTTCACCTTAGCTTTTCTTGTTATTGTAATGCTAATAGGAATATTTTAGTTTATTAAATCAAGTTCTGTATAAAAAACCAATGAAACATGGCAATAAAAGCATTTAATATTTGCCATTGTTTGCAGCTGCAACTCAATTGTATTGGTGATTATGAAAAAAACAATAGTGCAGTTATTGATATATTTTTTCTATTTGTGTAGTGATGTAAATCAATCCGAACAGATACTAAAAGTACTAAACTATTTTTACACTTATTCAGTTTTAAATGTTCACGTTTTTAATCTTTCTTTTGATTTTTGGTTTTTTTATATTCTGGTGGTGGGTACGTAGCATTTTAACGTCCTTGAAAATGTGTTTGAATTTATGTAATTCGGGAATTCACAGATTTTTGCAAGTTTTTTAAATGTACTTAATTAAACATGTATGTTTTGTTGTTTTGTCCACCTAAGCTCTTAAACTGGAAAGTTCTATTGACGGCATTTGTTGCTTTTGTGACGCAGTAAAGTAGAAAACCTACCATCAACTCTGTAAATTAAAAAACTAAAACTTCGGATGTTTTCACCTTGTTTATTAATTCGCTTTGAGTTTTAACCTATTTCCAAAAATTGAAGCACCAAGTACAAAAAATATTTTTGTTTAAACCTAATCTTTATTTTAATCTTGAGAATAAATTAATTGGTTTGAAAAAATCAGCTATTTTATATAAAACGAATCGATATCGATTCAATCCTACTGCAAATTTTCCAGCAAATTAAATACTTGTTTTAACCAAATCTTTTACCAACAACTCTGTAAATTAAAAAAAACTAAAAATTCGGATGTTTTCACCTTGTTTATTAATTCGCTTTGAGTTTTAACCTATTTCCAAAAATTGAAGCACAAAGTTCAAAAAAAATTTGCGTTTAAATTAAGTTTTAACTTCGGTTTTGAGATAAAATTAATGGCTTTGAAATTATCAGCAATTTTACATACAAAAAATCGCTATAGATTCAATCATGCTACAAATTTTCCAGCAAATTAAATTTTTGTTGTCATCCAAAAATTCCAATTTAAATTTAGTTTCAGACACAAAATCTAATTTCGATTTTATTTCTTATTCTAAAAATACCTTCTGTAGGTGAAATTTGGCTTTTACACAAAAGAAAATCAGTTTGCTTTTAGAGTTGTTAGGTTGACATTTTTACATTCAACATATCAAAGCATAGAACGAAATATCATAAACCAAAATTTTACGATTATTTTTTTAAAAAAATCCGTAAAATTTTTCAAAACTGAATATGCTATCAAAACTGCAATGCAAGGCAAGTTTGCTAACAAAAAAGTTATTTTTCTACCTGCCTAATATTCCATGCAAGTGGGATATTTCTTCAACAAGAATAAACTGGATCAACACGCCAAGACGCCGTTTCTACGCTTGTATCCAGCTCTTTAATAAACTTTGTCTTACGATTCAAGCTCTTTTCGTTATTTGGCTCTCTGCTAAAAATAGAATAGTAGAGTATACGTTTCCACAATTGATTACACATTTCATCCTCGTGAGTGAATGTTTGCTAGTTTTTGTTATTGGTTTACTGATAGCTTTGAATTATGAAAAAAATGAGTATTTCAATGCTTTATCCAAATTCAAACACGACTTGTTTATTGGTGTGTCCGGCATTAAATTTGATTAATTATATACTGTTAACAATGATCACATCATTTTAAATATTTGCAGAATCCCAGAACGTTCAAGAAAATGTCTTTGTTTTGGATTATTTACTCTTACCGATTGTAATTGCAACATCCCATACAGGCCCACTTATATATATTCCATACATCGCTTTCGCAGACGATCCGTTATCTTTTATTTTGGACAATATATTTGGACACAGCTCATTTTACATAAATCGTGGAATATTTTTTAAATATCTCACTTTTAATTGTGCGTTCATTCTGTATTTATGGTTACACTGAGGTACTTAAAATAATGACTTTGATTGCTATAGTAGTGGTGGTCGCTTTAACAAATGGATAAAACTTTTTATTAATTTTGCTTAGCCATAAGTATTCATGTAAACAAAGACTACTTCGATACAAAAAATGTTACGTTTTGTACAAAAACGTTATCAAAAGCTCTCATGACATTTGCTGCATTGGTAGTTACAGCAGTGTTTTTTCTTTGTGTATTGCTCATTAACATGATCGTTAAAACTTCAGGATTAATACGTGCGTTATTGTATCTGTCAATTTGTACAGGGGGAACCATTATACTAACTAGCCTATATTTTGTCCTTAGCCATATTGCAGTTTCAACCAATAACACTGAGAAATAGCTAACTACACTAGTATTTGTGTTTTTTATTGTGATTTGAGATTAAAATAATTGGGTAAAAATGCTTAATTAATTTTTAAATAGTTAACAAATTCCGTTTGTTGTTTACGTTTTCAGTAAGTCAGCTGTATAGAATGGTAAAACAATTAATGTTTTTAGTTCTGCTATAAAAATACTGTTAAACCAGTGGTAAGTCTACTATTGATCATAAAGTTTCTTTTTAAAATTCATTTTAATTCCGACTAATTTTAAATGGAAAACTAATCTACGTGATAAATTTGTTATGGAAACCATTTTTGTATATATTTTTATTAGCACCTGAAGAAGAGTAATAAAATTTCGAAACCGGTCGTGTACGGTTACATAAACATCGTTTTGGAGGGCATCAATTTTAAAAATTGCTGAAAAAAATAAGAAACGAGTTTTCTGAGAAATGTGCTTCCTGAAAAGCAATAAGTAGTAGAAATTTATGGAAACGAATGAAAATGGAGAGCTTGACAGTAAAGCGAATTCCACTACATTTTTTTGGGGACATGGATATTGACAAAAAAAATTGTTTTCAGTTTATTTGATAATATAGCTTGTAGGATTGTCGATTCATTGATTTTATTTTGAAATTGATTTACATTAAAAATTGTATTACAATCAATTCTATCTGTATTGCTCAATTACATGATCGTTAAAACTTCAAGATTGAGACGTTATACTGTATATATGGCTTTGTGGAGCATGAAGCTATTAGCCTTTATTTCGTCCTAAACAATAGGGCTTCTTCAACTGATAACATTGAGGCATTGCTGAAATTTTTTTAAAAACAAATGTGGGGGAAATTTACTTCATCCAAGGCAGTAAGTAGTAAAAATTGTGAAAACGGATGAAAGTGCAGAGATTATTAGTTTACCAAACTCAACTACGTTTCTTTGGGGATACCGAAAATGACAAAGATTGTGCTTCTTGTTAATTTGGTAACATGAATATAAGAGTTGTCGATTTATTGATTTTTTTAAAATTTATTCATTTAGAATCATTTTGCAGACTAAGTTTAAAACTGTTATTTCATAAAATGAAGTTTTTTTTATTGAAGAATATTATACCAACTTATTCAATTTATACAATATTTTAAGTTAAATACAAAGTTTCTAAAATAGGATTTAAGCAGGGATAGAAAAAAAATAACAGTTACAAAGAATAGTTCCTTTAAACATTACTTCTAAAGTTAAGAAAACTTATACGCATAAACTTATGATGATATTACTAATAGTATTATGTTTAAATATTAGGGGAATTCGTGCTTTAGAGATTTAAAAGGATAACTGGTTTAAAATGAACTATTATGATTTTAAAAATCAAGCATAATTTCCTTAATTTTTACGACACATCGATTTGAGTTTTTAAAATGCAGTTGGGAAACCATTAAAAATATACGATATCATTCTAAGGATTTATAAGTAAAAGCGAATTAGTTAAATTGGTCATCAAAACTTCGACATAATTTAAAAAAGAGGATTTACTCAATGTAAACTGGACGCCAAA
>JAQIWN010002612.1:0-15240 GCA_034699025.1 Entomobrya cf. arborea Gr-Col-00668 | reverse complement strand
GATTAAGTGTTGTGTTCCCGTAATTAGCCGAGTATACAAAACTAAATTAAACACCAATTAATTAGATGGTACAGTATGATTACGAAAAAAATATCATTTAAATGAGCTATTATTTCCCTAATGTTCAAAATGAATTTGAGATCAAATGGAGGAATATATATAATCTATCACAATCACGAATGTCGCAGAATGCCCCAAAAATCATGTTAGAATAAAATATTTGTACCCTCTCCAAGATGTATATATTTATTTTGAGAGAAGGTTGGGGAAAACAGATTTCGTGGATCCCGTACTTTCGTTAAATTGTATGCACTCTTCATCTCGCTCATGCTGTATCGCGTGTATGATCATCAGAGGAACCGTTGGGGTGTGACTAAATTGAATTGGGAAAGTTAATTTACTTGATGTGATTTAGCTGCAGGAGTGGATAAACTTTGGGTTTTGGGGGATTGCCATGTCTCAAAATCCTGTAGTGATGATAAAGGAGAGTGTGTACAGCATTGTTGGTTTCAGAGCACATTTTTATGCAATACTGTAATGATCGCCACTATCAATTTCTTTTTTTTCTTAGCACTCTCCAACGCTAAATGACTACAATATCCATACAAATCCTGCAAGATATTTGTTTATATTCACTTTGTGATTGTGAATAACATGCTTTTTAGTATACGTTCCTAATTGACAGGATGATCTGCCTGAGAATAAGCATACCTTCGTATATGCATCAAAGTAAACATATTTTGTGACATTTTCATTATTAAGAGAAATTACATTTGCCTGCAGCAGCAACAAACATCAACACTGTCGTTGTCGTCAATGATGATATACATGTGGTGCCTTTAGAAAGGATTATAATTTTATGAAAATGTCATCGTTTAAATTTAAAAGCATTGCATGACGCTAGTTTTTCCTGTGGACAATTTGTATATTCCAAGAAGATTTTACATCATCTCATTAAAAACCATTTTAGTCGTTCAAAACGCAACGCATTCATAAATTGGTTCAATTTTCAAAAATATTTATGTCGAAAGGAAAACTTTAAAAATAGAATTACATTCAATTAAATTTATAAATCAAGCATCGGCTGTACATTTCATAACCTTTGCGTTTGATTTCACATATTTATTATTGTATTTTAAAATATTATTTCGTATTTCTGAGTATTCTAACCTCAAATCTTCATGATAATATGATTGATTGATATTTGAAGCATGCCATTTTTCGTTTGTCGAGGATTACGTAGAGTAAAAGTGTATATGCCACACATAACATGTTGCGTCTGTGTCGCTGTTAGCTATTGTGCCTGGCAGTATGTGATAAACCAGTTTTTCTTCAGTTACTTTATTCATAAAATACCTTCAACTCATTTATCAATATGTCAACACACTTCGATTTTAGATGGGATCATGTCATTATCATCATCAAAACTTTTTTCTCTGTCTCTTCTTGAACAGAAACAAATGCATATGTGTATAAAAAAATTCAATTGGTTTTCCTTGTTCTTCTTTTAAGTTTGTTCTGCAGTCTAGCATATTCTTACATTTGAAAATTTAATAACGTTCCCTTTCTTAAATAATATGATTGAATGTGTAAAAATGGGGATTACAATTTTTTTCATTGTCGATGCAGTTTATGTTCTTTTCACAAAATCATTATTTGCGATAATGGTATTCCTTAAAAATGCATGTTACACACACACCCAACCTAAATAAATAAAAAATACAAGAAACTCGAATGAAAGGAAAATGCATACATTTTTTTCTTTCAAATCCCTCGTTTATTATCCAGTCACGAACCTACTGCATACCTACACACAATAATGTATTATAAAAACATTCTCTTTTTTGTTTTTCCTGTTTATTTAGGTCTGGTTTAAAAACAGAAGAGCAAAAGCCCGTCAGCAATCTCAACATCAGCAAAGCACAGGCGGAACGGGAACCCCTGGTAAACGTGGTCGAGTAGCCAAGTCAATCAAATGCTCGCCAAGTCCTCAGCCAGGTGCCCTAGGTGTTTCAGGCGCTCCACCGAATTTAACAGGGACCACAGCTCATTCCCAGACTAATAATCCAAATGTAGGAAGCGGAGCTGGGCCGAACAACAGTAGCAGCAATAGCGGCAGTAACAATCCCAATGGAACCTCCGGTGTAACAAGCAGTGGAAATAGTACGACAGGAACTCCTAGTCTAGGTCATTTGGGTAATTCAAATAACCCAGGAGCAAGTGGTGGCAGTGAGAATCTCCACACAATCAAACAGGAGCCAGGTCAACATCTACCAGATCCCTTAAGTCCCTCAACCAGCCCGTATAGTGGAAACAACAATAATGCTGTCAGTGGTGGGGTATATATCAAGAAACAATCTACTTCTCCCACCAGCAGTAGTCCTCCAGGGTCCTCATCTCAGCATTCCTCATTAGGCGATGGCTCTCCCAGTCACCTTTCTACCGGTTATGGTACCACAGTAGGAACGGCAGGAAATGGACATAATCATTATGGTATTGTAAACGGGCATAATGGAAGTCAAACAGGGCACTTTAGTCCAACTTCAGTAATGGACCATCACAACTTTGGGTCTATCACGTCAGCAACAGCCAGCTTTCCTTGGCATACTCCCATTTCCGAGTATCCACCGGGAAGTACAGTTCAACGGACAAGTCCGATGGGTTACGCCAGCTATAAAAATGGATCTTGTTATCCGTCAAGTTATGCGACGGCAGCGGCCACCTCGTTTTACCCCAATATGAACATAGACTACTTAAACAGCTCACATGCTGCTGCTGCACATCATCATCAATTTGCGGCTGCTGCGGCTCATAATGCCCAGATGACCAATCACTATGCTATCTCGGCCGCACACTCGCAACAACATTTTGCCAATGCCAAAACAGAGTATATGGATGGGTATGAGAAGTATCAGGCTTTATAAAAATTTAGAAAATTAATGTCTCATGTCCACTTGCATCATAACGTTGGTGAGTGGTCAGCAGCACAAAAAGCATACGTGTAAACCGAAAACAAACAAAGCTACACAAGTATATTTCTTTTAATAATAGTTCCGTTTCCAGTCTCATGACACCACCATACTACCTACAAATACATACATTCATGCATTTTTAAAGCTTTTAAAAAATGTTGAGGGAAAAGTCTTCACTATTACATACTCATAAAGCTATGATGATTTAATTTCTCGATGTAATAGATAATACGATTTCGAGAGTTTCAAAACACAACCAACTAATTAAGTTGCAGTCTATTTTCTAGCTATTATTTTTTGTTTACCGAGTGCATTCCATTTTATACAAGAAACGTTTACTGATTGCATTATGTATACTAGTTTCGTGGCCAGTTATCTCTTAAATTCTCACTCTAGGCTAGCTAGCATTTAAGGTTTAGCTAGGCATATTGTTTTATTCAATGCAAAACTTATTCTGGTACAGAGTTTACGAAAAAGCGTAAATTAGATAAAAGCTAATACCCTTTAAGGTTGAGAAACTAAATAGTTTTAAAATGAATGAGCAGGAGCCACTTTGAATTCAATAGAATATTACATGCCTACATACGTAGAAATTAGGGATTATTAAGAAGGAAATTTCTGTACAAACATTCGACGGGATTTAGTGTAATGTACTGATACTACTGACAGCACCTACCAAATGTGCGTGTGATAAAAAAATCATACAAAATAAGCAGTTATTTATGCTAACTAGAATTCATGATCATTTCATTATAGAAGTTTTTATTAGGTTCAGTTAAGAAACTATCGAGTGTGGTTTCATTCTTTATGAACTCTCAAAATGTCAATCAATCAAAATTACGACAGTGCAATATTTGTTTTTAACTAATTTTTGGAAATGCACTCGAAACCTTTAATGTTGCAATTTAAATTGCAGTCTTATCACACATATATTCAATATTAATGTTACAAGTTAGATAAACATTGGGTAAGTATAACCGTTTTGTTTATAAATAACAAAACGTCTTCCTTTACGGTAGACACAAAAAGCCAAAACTACATATTACTGTAAATATAAAAAAATATGATTTTAGTTAATTACTTAGTTAAGCTAAATTTTAAAAAATTGTTATGATAGTTAAGAAATATTGTAGATTATAGCATAGGTATATATTTGACATTGTACTGGAAAAAGCTATTATATGATATTACGATTAACTGTTTGAACTAATAATGATTTTATCCTCTTTTAGTGGATTTAAAAGTATGTGTGTAAATAGATTAGCTTGGAATGAAAGTATACATAGATGGAAAAAAGGTGTAGTATAAATGTACACAATACAATGTAATTTTAAATGAGTATATATTTAAACATAAGAAAAGCAATCGATGATGATACCGGATCCTCTACTTACATATTGTGTACAGTACAGATATTATATAATAAACATTATTAAACAAACTACATACTTTTCATTTACCACTATTAAGGTTTAATTTTATTGCAGTTTCGTAATAAAATCTAATAAAAAACATGAACACGAAAAGAATTCCATTAATTTATTTATTACCTCGAATTGGGTTTCAGCCTTAATATTAATAGAAATCCATGCACTATCCACATTGACACGTGTTATTGCACATTGCACCCCATGACACATATTTTTAGACGCACAAAATTAAAACATCATTTATATGTACCCGTGAAAGTGTGTTATTATGCACTTTTGTGTTTGATCATTTACTTCAAAATATTTTGCAATAAAAGTAAATTGTTTTGGATGTTTAACTTGTATCAAATCATAACCATATCGTCAATCGGCCTTGTGGAAAGCAATTTTTATTGCAATTCGAAAGGATTATTTCCAATACCCGACCTTGGACTAATATGTAGCTTGCTGATTTCTTTTATTAAATTCAAAGTACTTTTCTGCAAATAAAAAGTGGGGATCTGTGATCTGTGCTAGGTCATACAAATGCCGACCTTAAAATTTCCGACATTCCGGAAGCAAACAAAGTTATTGTAAAAAACAGTTGTGGAAGGATTATATATTACGTTACGTTTGGCATTCTCTGTGGGCATAATACCTTTATGAGTGCATCCCATACCAATTATTCAGCAATTTCCTGCTTTTACTTGTATAAAAAACTGCATCAAAATAGTAATCAAATTTAATGTATTTTACAAATGTTTTGTTCGTTAACTCATCTTCCAGATATCTAATCCATATTCTTAAATTATCGAATGAATGCCACAGATTCAATTAAATTTAAATGACACAATGCATGCATACCTATTTAAGCGTTTGCGTCACGTGCTTGTATTCCTTGTTGTTCTACTTGGGAATTGCCTTTTCTACATTTTCAACAACTGTTTGGTGGGGAATTATCGTATGGTCTTTTGAATCTTTGAGTGGACTTTTGTCGATGTAATATTAAAAGACGCGTAATAATATGTGGGCTATGTGTTGTGTACATTATATTTCATTACATCCAAAATTCAATAAGTGTACAACAGCTTTTCGCCAAGTGTGGAGCAATAAACCTTTGTAAACTCTTTGGAAAAGGCACGCTGCAAACTGAAAGTGCTACGTAACGTACCCACACATAAAGTTTGAATGAGTTTCAAAATCTCAAGAGTTTACCACAAGTGGTTCGTTCATTTCAGAGGCATAAAGAGTTGTCCGAGAAAAGCAATATCAACAGAGAAATCTCCATTTCATTTTAAGACCTTTTGAGGGTCATTGATTTTGCTAGCATGAATGAATATAATGATATATTGGAAATATTGAAGTTTTCCACATGTCAATACGATTTCAGGAAAATTGTTTAGACGTAACTTATTGTGGTACATAAAATGTTTCCAATACAAGTTGTATGCAAATATGATTGTAAACTATTTACACCGTTATTTTCAGACAAGAATGCAAATATAGACCCAATTCGAATTTTAAAATTGACCCAACGGAAATATAAAATTTAAATTCCTTAGATTTATACTTAACATTTAATCTCACTCTTTATTTTGACTCAAAACCTCGTCTATTCGATTGAAACAATATTTCAAAATAGTTCAAGTTTGAAATTTCAAAATTATTTTCTTTACAGCTAATCTCCAATGCATTTTAACTTTATATAGTTAAACAAGCTTGGCCAAGTTGGCTAATTTTATTTATCGCTTTGTCTTTCATTTTCCCAATTTGAACGAAATTCTAACAAGAAATAGAAGCTGTATCAAGAGCAACATTAAGAATCAGCCCACAAAACATCACTGCAAAGCAAACAGAAGCCAATGAAATCAATCTAAACTAAATAAGCAAAGCCAAAGGCTGAACACGCACCATGATGATGACAAAATTGTGTAAAGGGGACACATACAACATTTCTCTTTACTCGATGTCTCCCTATCACCTATACTCTATTTATAACCGCAAGGAATAAGCAATAAACACAAAACAAGTTGGAAAAGTGTTGCAACGTTGCGTTCCAAGATAAACTCAGGGGACGATCAATTTAATGACAATATAGTTTATTTTTCTAAGCAAAAGAGACAGAGAGAAAGTAAAACTAACAACATCGAAAACGCAAGCAAAGCATCATAAAAAAGATTCTACTGAATGTGTTAACCCTCTGCCCTGCCTTTCAACAAAAAAATACTGTGCTGAAATGAAACTGAAAAGCGTCAATAAATAATGTCACAAAAATCATGACTATGATGATGATGCAACACATCTTTTCATTCTCAGGGGAATCATCAATCCATTAAAAATCACTTTTGACCAAGTGTGAACTAACTGCAGTGTAAACTTTGCGTGTTGCAGTTGTTTGCATTGTATGGTAGATGGAATATCAGAAAAAGGCCCATAGGGTACGCGTATATTTTACCAACCACATCATCACACTCACCAACCACCACCGTCAACCATACAATGATATACACCAAATATTAAACTATAAAGTTTTGGGTGAGGAGGAACAGAGGGTTAATTTGCATTTATTTTATTAGTGTGGGAGCCGCCACATTTTCCAGTGGAGCCCGAGTAAATAATGTATAAAAAACAAAGACAGTGGCTACATTTTCCACTAAATTTCCAATAAGGGAGAAAATCTTGACAAGGCGTATTGTAATGGTTATATATTTATTTGATATCGTTGTGTGTTACTTTTCACACTTTCCTAAAATTCATTGTTCATTTTTTTAAGGGGACGTTCGTTTACATTTTCTAATGTATCAAGAAGATAAAGACTCGGATTTCAAATGTTTATGTTTTCTTTCAATTGAGCATTTGGGATTTTTTACGAAAAGGATTTAATTGACATGATTTTGTAGAAATCTAAACTGAATGAAATGAAAACGTTACAGTTCACATTATATGTTGAAACCTTGTTGATATGAGGTCCATCCCCCGCTTTCACTTAAAAATTTTGACATTTAAAAAAGATGTGGAAATTCAAATAGAACAATTCAATTCAAATTGATTGACAAATTCAATAGCAATTCAAGACAATATAAACATTAATAGCTAGCTAGAGAATTTCAACCCAGGAGACTGCGTGGCACCTCAAAGTCTGCTACCACCAACGTTATATAACTTAAATGTAGATATTTTTCATGTTCTCTGTGGTCTCTTTTGATAATTGTTAGCACGATGACAGGAAAAAAGCACTAGGGCATGGCACTGTTCATTGTTAAGAATGACACATGAACAAAAATGTGTGGAAATCTATTACACAGTCGTCATTATACTCATTTCTAAATTTGACTGTATGTATACCCCATTTTATACTCTGTACAAAACCTAGATCTTACTTGTTATGATTCAATATTTCAAACTGTGTTATATGATTGTATTCAATTCTCGATTCAACTTTGTATAGAAAAAGTGAAATGGTTTAATTTTCCGCTAGGTCTCCGATAATTTCCTGGGCGGAACCCTTCTCGTTATCGTTGTCATTCTTATTTTGGGTTTGTATCCTGCCTGCACAATGGGGAGTAAAACCGCAGTCAATTCAATTATCACACAGATTCACAATACATACTGCATATTATATGGTGTGGCATTATTTCTTGATGTGCATTGCACTGAAGGTGGCATTTAGAAATTGTTCGATGCATATAAGGTACCAAGGAGGTAAGAAAATAATATGAAGGGTCACAATAAGAATATTCTACCGCAATGTTTTCCAATGTTTATACTACCCTGCTTATTAAGATTCATAACTCATATTGATAAGATATTCAATATTTCTCAAATGATTTTCATCCAATGCCAATGTTGCGGATTCAATTCAAGCGGATATGTCATCTTTACGTGTTGTATATCTCTGAATTCAGTTTTGATTTTTTCAATTTTGTCCCAGGCCAAATTTTTGTGTCTTGCCTTCTCCTTTCAGTCAGAAAATGCAAAAGTCTCAAATCACTATTATAGTCAGTAGGACTGAGAAGAAAAGAAAAATGTTAAAGTTTGAAAACTTAATATCACCTGTGTGTATTCTTGACAGTGACAGTATGGGTATATGAAAAGTATAATAAGCGACAAAGGAGACGAAACGTCATCATCATAACTTTTGCTTGATGGCTGAAGGCATGCATGTCATCTGAAATTTTATTGTAGAAAATTTGTTGAAGGGACCACCACCATGTATGAAGCTTTAACAAAGAAATTTTTTGAACAAAACTTGCCCCACAGTTTAACATTGTTAAATATTCTAATAACAATGCAATGCTCCGGTAAAAGTTTCTATGAATGACATTTACGCGTTGTATGCAAATGAGATTGGAATAATATTTGGAGTACACAAATGGATCAATAATTTTTTTTTTCGCTAAGAATGTTATTGTCCAGCAAACGCGGTGTGGGATTACCAGAGTTCTACCTTTTCCAAAAAATGACAAATAAACGTTTAATTTACTCTTGCTTGGCAAATAGAGAAATGTGATAACAGATAGCCAACCTTGATAACAAAAAAACGTGCTGACAACAAGGAAGGTCTGGAATCCCAACAACAATGCTTCCTGCAATGCCCCACGCATCATCATACAAATATGTATACCATTCACAACATAATTTTTAAGAGAAAAAAATGCATGAAATTGTCTCTTAACACATATTTCCCATTTTACTGGATATGTCACGCTGGTTTTAGGTTTAGATCGTTGTTCGTTCATAATTCACCATATTGTTATTCTGCAAACCATACATTTTGTGACAATTTACACTAGAGTAGCTGTAAAAGATAAAAACTTTCATTATGCTTGTTTTCTATGCATGCATCTCATTTCAATCTTTGTGGACGCTAATCCCTCAAACCATCATCACTCTATATACATCCATACGACAATATAGGCAACTCAGGCAAAACAGAGGGTAACCTAGTGTCAATCATTTCAAAACAAAGTGTATGAATAAGATATACACATCCACACACAAAATTTTGTTTAGAAGTAGCAGCAGAGAGAAGAGAACAGACATCACCTTCATTACACTTCACTTCTTTTGCATTGATATTTTTTTTTGTTAAAATTTGAATTGATACTGCCACTTCGGCTTGTAGGGAGCTGTGCATATTGAACTAACATTATACAACAGTCCTCCTTTCTGTTTATCTACATGCCGACAACATCCATCCTTCCAATAGAAATAATAGAATAGATTTCAAAGTTTGCTGAGATGAGCAATTTAAGGAGAAGCGAAGAGGCATCAAGATGTGTACAATAACAACAGCCACAATCATTTGAAGATGAGTAGGTAGGAACATGGAACATGTTTCGACGCTAATGTTATTTGGCGGCTCTTGGTTTTCTAGATTTACAGGCGCATGAAAATGGAAAGATCAAAATGATTTTTTTGCCTATGCGGATAGTTCCTTTCGGATTATGAACTACGGGATCGCAACGTATAACGTATGTATTACTGTGATGGCAGATTCTCTTTACTATTTATGTACATATTTTTACTCTGGTACACCAAGTTGTTACAATTTTGGTTGCTGGAGAAAGACGTGAGTGACGTTTGTAAAATGGAATATTATTATTGCGGAAGATATTACATACTTTTAAAGTGTGTTTCCAGTATGAAAGATGCCAAGAACTTTTTTCAGAGTTGAATACTCGATGAATTACTCTGTTTGCAGATCCCTTTTCGGGTAATACAGGCATTTTGTGTATTACGTCTCTTTTAACAATAAGGTCAGACCAGAGCAAGATATTATATTAGTTGTATTCAATATCATAAGAATCATCATTTGAATCTGATGATGGTAGAGATTTTATGCTATGCCGTTGTTAAATTTTGTTCTGTGGGGAGTCTTTTTGGGCTCATTTTGACATGGAAGTGATTTCAATGAAAGTTTTATGAATGGGTGCAAATCATACCGATGATGCTGATGCTGGGTTGGTGGTGGTGTTGATCTTCATCATAGAAAATTTATGATACACAAGAGTACAAATATGAATGTGGGTTTGCTTGTATACATCATGAATATAATATGTGTATGAGCAAGAGGGGTTAACAATGGTCACTGGTTATTATAAAAATAAACCCTTCGTTGAATTCATGGACGGACTCGAAAGAATTATAAACAACTGCCGCTTTTTTTGATGATAATAAAATTGTTGCTACTTTGTAGCTTCTGTTTTTGTACTCTTTGAAGCATTTTTAAAAGCAGAAATGTAGCAAATGTTATAAAAGAATTCTTCTATGAATCTTAATTTTACAAATTATTCCATTTATGAAATTGAAATCAATTAGTTGTTCGATTATTCGACAAATGAATGAAATTTGTAAGCAAAATGTGTAATGGATATTTTACGAAAAACTTTTACCATCCGGTTTAAATATTTTCCCAGGATGATAAACCAATTTTATCCACAATTTTAATAAACACAAAGTGTTGACAGATTCAAACAAAATTAACTCTATTTCCGTTGCCTTCATAGAAAGCATTTTGTTCAAAGAGACAAATTATTACTTCCTTTTCGTATCATAAAGAGTACGACTCCGCCTTCCATCGTATCATCTTATTTTTTGGGGTAAAAAGATGCCTACAAAGTAAACAAACTCATAATAGACCACATCATCATCTCTTATTCGTTTACAAAACCAAACCAATTTGTTGAGGCGTAAAAAGTGACAACACAATAAGAGTAAATGGTAATCGAGGCGAGAAGATACTCCTCAAAATTCTCTCACACACGCAAGCACATCTTCCTCTTCGCTCGTATATATTTTTTTATTAATGTGACTAGTTGAATAGCTCTTCTTTTTCTTCTTTTCCACTTATTTGTTCACTCGTTCGTTCGTGTGTGTAAAAATGGAAAAGAAGTGGAAGTGTAACTTTTTTCTCTCGAGATATATCGTCATCCTATCATTTCAGGAACACACGACTCACACCAGGAGCTCATCTTCAAATTGAAAGAAAAAAGGGATATAATAATTTTTTTGAATGTGGTTTGGTTTTTGTTGTGTTGGATTTGATATTACAAATTATACAGAAAACGAGAGAGAGAAGAAGAAAAATTGTCATCATGTCCCCCTTTTTTCATTTTGCTTCCTTCTTTCGCTTCTTCCCTTGAGCTTTTTTCATTACATTAAAAAGATGTCGTCTCTCAAGAAATGAAAATCTGTGTATATCGTTTCCTTATAGTTTGCTTGAGTTGAGTATCACTGAGCCCTTAAATGTTGTTGATGTAATGTAAACGGTAGGAGATGTCTTTTATTGTAATAATTTGAAAGCAAAGGTATACAACTTCAAAAAAAGAAACTTTTTTCTTTAAATTTTTATCTCTTCATGGGCTGTGTGGTATACATTATACTTACTCAAATCAAATACGCAACACAACTACGAGCTTCAGCCTTTAGCAACATTTCCATCATCATCATCGTCATCATAATCACAGTCGTAGTGTCATCTTCATGAGAAAAAACCTGCTGTTGCTCCTTCCTTCTAGTAACACGGAAACATTCGTCTCGTTGTGTTGTGTCGTGTGAGGGAATAAAAGATAAAAATAGAAGGAAAAAAATCGTGTGAGAATAAAAAATTGGAATGACAAATGAAAATCCAAATAAAATTATTACCTTCCACAAAACCTACCACACGATTGTACACATGAATGTGATATTTTTTGATGATATTTATTGAATTGAAAAATGACGGATAAATTTCAGAGGAAGAAAGAAGGAAGAAATTTATTACCTTCATCTACGTAAAAATCAAACCAACAATGGTATGAACCTGCTGCATCCTGCTCGTATGAATTTAATGGTAAAAGTCGGTTGAATTTTATTAATAAATGAAAATAAAAACTTATAAATTTCACAAGAGACTTTAAGAAAACCAGTAGCAAACACACACACGACCAGTAAAAAGTGGTCTCCCTATTTTGTTGTGTACTTCCTTGTGTAATTCATGATGGTATTTTTTCAAAACAGTATTTTTAGCCCTTTGATGTAATATAAAGGGGAATCAAAGTGATATTGCTCACATTTTATTATATGAATGCCAGTCGCCCACGAAGAGCATGACAGGCCAGTATAAAAAAGGAAAAGCTTACGAAACTTTGTATGATTGTAAGAAACTCGGTATAAATGTTTGCATGAATATAAGAAAAATTAGATGTTTACAAATGAATTTTTTTCGTATGAGAGATTATAGGGTTGTGTTTTATAAGAAATGATTTTTAAATTGGCCAAGTCATTCATCCAAAAAATAAGCACTTTACTCTAAATAGAAATAAACGAAGGATTTTTAATAGAAAATAGCAGGACAAACATTTTTTGTTGAGAATTTAACTAACAATAAAGTGGTTCTATTTGAAAACGTCTTTGGCCTAATAGCTGTGTGTATCGAGCTGTCTGATTCCGTGTTCTTCAAGAAGACGGAAAAAAGAAAAAGAAGTTGGTTTGTTTAAGACCTGTGGGAATTCAGATGGTCCCAAATAAAAGTAAAATAAAGTTTCCTTTTTATAAAACGATGAATGAATATGAATGGATGGATACTCCACTTTACTCGTTGATTTAACCAGACAACCGTAGTGTAGATTCCTGTAGGTAAGTCATTTCAGATTTAAAGAAAATGTATACCTTTTCTTTAGTGAATTGTGCTTTTCGTAGTAAATTGTTTAAAAAAGGGCATTCTAAAAGTCCAATTTCTTTCTGGATATTTGTTCGATCCCATAAACTTGATTTTTGATCAAACGAGTTGAGAATCTCAAAACAATTTGAGAAAAAAAAGTTTAGACCGAATTTCAAAACCCTGCTCCCAATTTTTTAAATCAAGATACAAAATGGAATAGAGTAATCATTCGATTCATTTGCAATATCTGATCTGCCATGTTTACAAAAGCAGCCGATGAAACTGCAGGAGAGCCACTTTTGTTCATGATTGATTAAACTGATTAAATTCATGACAATGGTCTCTCCCCTTTTGACTTGTGTACGCAACGCATACCAAAAATTTTAATACCTGCACTTTTCTCATGGTGTAGAATTTCAGAGAGGAAGGATTTTACTTGAACAAAGTTTCTTTTTATTATCGTATCAAGTAAGTAATTAACTATTGCATGGACCACTTTACTTCCCAGTCGGAACCAACTCAAAATACCCTGCATGCCACACGACGTCTCTTTTCACTTCCTCTTTTCCCGTTCACTTCATCCATGGTCTTGTGTTCATCATCATCGCAGCTCACGTCTACTTTTGTTCTCTCAGAATGATGCACGTTTGTTTACTATTTTCCCCATAATATATCCCGTGTCTGATGCTTTTTACTTTTTATATTTTATCCCCCTAAATACCAACAGCAGCAATTTAATCTCCATAAACAGATGCATAATAATATCTTTCCTGAAACTACAAAAGTTACTTTCATTGTTTCTAAAATAACGACAAGGAAAGTTCTCTTGGTGCAGCCGACGACGTTGGACAATGATGCCCTAAAACAAACGGAGTGTGTGTGCGTGTGCAATATATTCATGTGGTTTGGTTGATGAATTCATCGTTGTTTTCAATTCTATTATGTTTGTATTGTATCACCTACAAACCAGCAGCATAATGACGGTGATGATGATGATGATAAAATTCATATTAATATTTATACATACACATGCGTGATCTCAAGTGCACTTTGTACTTGATTTTTCCAAGCAACATGTTAATACTACTATATTTTATGGGCATATTATGTATCATGTGGCTAATTTTACGTCAAAGACACTTTGTGGTTTCTCGATTGGAAAGAATGTAAACATTTGGAAATATATGTATACATGTTTGGGTATAATGAAATGAAATGTATGAGATTTTAATGATACTACACCAAAAACCGGGCGACTGATGATAAGATGCAGTTGGTCCAAAAAAGCCCCTTGCATGTTAAGTCGAGACACATGACATGACACGCGTCTGTCTTTCAGTATTTAGAGATCAAGTCACAAATTAGTTTGCTTGGTACACACAACCGCTGACGGAATCACAAATAAAATGTGCACTAGTAAAATTGCTACTGCACAAAATAAATACAATGTAGAAAGTCATACAAATAATGTAGGAAATAAGAGATTCCAGGATTCACGACCAATTTGGTGAATGACAATCAATGACGATAGTTGGGTGGGGAGCTAGTACAGTGCTATCTGAGTAGTGGGTACAGCGGATATGGTTCCGTTCCGAGTACCTCTCCACTCCCCAAACAATGTAAACGTGTCATTGTAAATCTCGTGATTTCAGTTTGCAGTGAATTCTTCCAAATGAGCATTACAAACTGAGAAATTTTATAGGGATTCCATGCACACGTCAAGTATATCTAATCCTCAAAGATGATCACTAGTGAATTAAATTTCAAGCTTTTTATATCACCGCTCCGAACCCATTTTATTGAAGGGTAAATAAGAGAAATTCGATAGATTGACAATTGTTGTTGTTGCGATTTCATCCTGTACGATTACATTAGGATTTTTCTGTAATCATAACTCTGGCAAAAATACAATGAAAAATAAAATATTTGCATTAAAGTTTTGAAATATGATCGAATGTTTTTTCATGGGAGCTTTTTTGTTGCTGAAAAAGTTTATTTCGGTCTATGTTATCTAGATTCTCTTTTTCAACTTTTGATGACATTCATCATTAAATCCAGAGAAATTACATATTACATCTTAGAGAAAGAATTTATTTAGAGAGTGCACGTAATGTCAGCCTCGCGTGACGACACATTGTGTTTTCAATCTTTAGGTAGCCGAAAATGTAACTATGTAAACTCTAAATTCATGAAAATGAAACCTTGATCAGTGTAA